>JASAMZ010002074.1:0-72179 GCA_030248115.1 Linhomoeus sp. GSCO2_2 | reverse complement strand
ACTCTGGCACTCTTCAACATTGGGGGTCGAAATGTTTTTACTCTGATGGGTCAAGTTTTTTACTCTGGTACTTGTCTGCCAAAAACGCAAGGTCTTTTACAGTGGGGGCATAATTGTTTCATTCAAGGTACAGTGACGGCAACCTGGGTTCGAGTCTGGAGGGTGCAGTCGAGTTGAGGGCAAGCCATGTGGGAGTTGATGTCAACTATGTAAAACTACCTTATTCTGGCTGGTAGTGCAATTGGTTGATTTTGATGTGGTGTTGTTCTGTACTTGATTGGTTTTCACTGGCAAACAAGAACAGTTGCAACTGGTGAGTCACCAGAGATGCGCATGAGCAGGCACACAATGCCAAAAATGCAAATTCAGATGATGCCTTTGTCGGCAACTATGCAGTGGGAACAGGAGCACATTGTGCGGTGGTTGTTGGGGTTGGTGGGAGACTGGACCTTGCACAGCCGACATCTGGCCTTGCCCATGGGGAAGACATTGCGAATGGGGGAGATCCAGTGGAGGTGTGGTTCCGACATGGGGTTGGCGGCCCAAGTTCCCTGAGAAGTGGTGGAAGTGGGTGGTGTGGTTGAGGAGAAAGTTGACCTCAACTCCAGCATGGCCACAATTTCCCCAGGTAGTGCTCATGACCACTAGGTACCAGGTTTTTCTGATTAGCACCCCACCCGCTTTAGCGCCCCGGGGTGCTTATGAGGTTTTCACTGCCATATAAGCACCCCAGGGCGCTTACGTGGTGACAAAGTTTTCCCAATGGGCCAAGTACAGATAGCGGGTTTGCCAAGAAAGTTACTTTCAAAAGCACTAAATCCTGCAATACCAACACTTCTCAGACCTTTGTTAGACTTGTTCTACTGTGCTGAGATGCTGTAAATTGCTTGATTTGCTATACTGCTGATGCTAATATTGCTGGTGCTAATATTGCTGATTTGCTAATATTGCAGATAAGTTGAGGATAAGTTGAGCATATAGCACTTTCACCTAGTGGCAGAGCCGCAGTTTCTTTTGAAGTTCACTGCAGCTACCTGTGCTGTCTGTATTAGGATGTCTTTTGTGCTGAAATTCGTTCATTGGGTGCTTGGAGAACCATATTAGGTAACACACAAACTAGCACAAGAGGTCATGACAACTCACTTACAGTACTTCAGAGTAGTTTCCATCTTAGCACCCCAGGGCACTTACATAGCGCCAACTTTGGGTTGTCGGAGGACCAATTTCAATGTAAGAGCCCAGGGGCTCTTAAGCGGAAAAGCCAGTAAGTAAACATTTTCCCATCTGCTTCACAAAGAGCTCGAGTCCTGCAAGTAAGCCTTCAAATCCACTACACCACCATTAGCAGGCCCAAAGTAGTAGTTTCCCAAAGCTGCCTTCAACTCAGCCGTGCCCTCCAGACTCAAACCCAGGTCACCATTGCCATGCCTTGAATGAAACAATTACGGACCCACACTAAAAAATTTTGCGTTTTGGGCAGACAAGTGCCAGAGTAAAAATTTGACCCCCCAGAGTAAAAAATTTGGACCCATGTCAAAAAAGTGCCAGAGTAAAAAATTTGACCCACCAGAGTAAAAAATTTGGACCCCCAGTGTTGAAGACTGCCAGAGTAAAAAATTTGGCCCCCCAGAGTAAAAAATTTAGACCCACCATGTCGAAAAATGCCAGAGTAAAAAATTTGACACCCCAGAGTAAAAATTTGGACCCCCAATGTCAAAAAGTGCCAGAGTAAAAAATTTGACCCCCCAGAGTAAAAAATTTAGACCCCCAGTGTTGAAAAGTGCCAGAGTAAAAATTTGACCCCCAGAGTAAAAAATTTGGACCCCCCAGTGATGAAAAGTGCCAGAGTAAAAAATTTGACCCCCCAGAGTAAAAAATTTAGACCCCCAGTGTTGAAAAGTGCCAGAGTAAAAATTTGACCCCCAGAGTAAAAAATTTGGACCCCCCAGTGATGAAAAGTGCCAGAGTAAAAAATTTGACCCCCCAGAGTAAAAAATTTGGACCCCCCAGTGATGAAAAGTGCCAGAGTAAAAAATTTGACCCCCCAGAGTAAAAAATTTGGACCCCCCTTGTGGAAAAGTGGCAGAGTAAAAAATTCGACTCCCTGGAGTAAAAAAATTGGACCCCCCATGTAGAATAGCGGCAGAGTAAAAAATCCGACTCCCCAGAGTAAAAAATTTCAACCCCCCATGTTGAAAAGTGCCAGAGTAAAAAATTTTACCCCCCAGAGTAAAAAATTTGGACCCCCCCCCCCTTGTGGAAAAGTGGCAGAGTAAAAAATTCGACTCCCTAGAGTAAAAAATTTCGACCCCCCATGTTGAAAAGTGCCAGAGTAAACAACTAGGGCCCCCAGAGTAAAAAATTCCAGCCCCCCATGTGGAAAAGTGCCAGAGTAAACAACTAGGGCCCCCAGAGTAAAAAATTCCAGCCCCCCATGTTGAAAAGTGCCAGAGTAAACAACTAGGGCCCCCAGAGTAAAAAACATTGCCTGGTACAGTTAAAAAGTTGCTCACTAAAGAATGTGTCACAGTAAACAACATTTCCCACCTCGGTAAAAAACATTTCTCGCCTTGGTAAAAAACATTTCTAGCCTTGGTAAAAAACATTTTCCATTTCAGTAAAAAACTTTTCGCGCCTCGGTAAAAAAAATTTCAGGCTAAATCCAACTTTTTCATCAGCGAGGTCAACTCCAGATTTTGGTCAAATTTTTTTACTCTTGCCAGAGTAAAAAAAACTTTTTTTATAGAGCCAATTTTTTTTTATGGAAACCTAATGGGCTAAGCCCCACTGTGTTTGTCGTCGAATCTCTCCCACTTGATGGCCAGTTCCTCCATTGGGCCGGCGGCCTCCATCCGAGCGTACTCCTCTGCGCTATTGATCTCGTCGGCCATCCAGCGCTTCTGCAAAGCGTGCACAATCACCACAACCACATCGGACACAAGAATCGGCTTGAATATTCGTTCGGGGTTCGTCGCCTCAATTGGTCACCTTGAACTGCTTGGCGAACTGCGAGTCGGGATACCACATCTTCATGGAGCGCGTTGGGGGCCGCCGCTGGTGAACATTCGACGACGACGACGACGACTGCAGAAGCGCCGCCGCGGCCGACGGCCGCCCCAACGACCGTAGCAGATGCACGGACATGCCAGGGGCACGGCAGCAAACCAGCCCAGCTACTAACTACGTGTTGAACCACTACTTCGGTAATTTTGCAGAGCAAGGGTGGCAAACATTAGCACTCCCAAATACCCACAACGCGGCCTTCGTCAATGCGCGAATACGGTAGTTATTTCACTTTTGAACTACGACCTGGTTGTGCCAGACAAGAATTCAACGACTACCGTAATTCAATTGTTTGAATATTGAAATGACAGCAAAATAAACGCTGCCTATGACAAATTCAAACTGCGCAGTTGGAAGACTTATCTCGGCCAATAAGCGTGAATGATTAGGCGCCAATTTCGTTAGTTCCACCAATCACAATGAAGCAAGTCTTTTCTGATTCACAACGCGATAAGTCAAGCGCGAACTACTCATTTCTGGATTTCATTCTTTCATTTCGCAGTTTCAATTCAAATCCGGTGATAACACAAGGAACAAAGTTCACGTCAATGACGGATTCTGGGCAGCGCTGAGAATACGCGAGCTCCACTGATGCAGGCAGACTGGGGCGCCAGCCGCCAATGAGGTGGTCCGATCAAGAACTGTGGTGGACTGCCGCGCAATAATTTCGTCGTCTTTCTAGGTTTGCTGGTGTACATGGATGCCGCTATGGAGTTCTCCATCGCCGACCTGCTCTACATAATAAACGTCACGAAGGGTCGACCTGCATCACGTAGAGTAGAAGTCGATCATCGCCTATCATATGGTGGGCTTCGAGGCCCGTCGGCGGAGCGCGTCCAACTGGCTACGCAAATGCAAGAAGAGTTGTCGAGGGGGTCGTTCGGCTTCGTCGACAGAATGGCCATCGCCAGAAGAGACTCCGCCGGCCTGTGACACCGAAAGGACGACCTCGCCGTCAAGCGAACCTTCGACAACAACTTGCGTGTCGACGTGCTGGAACTTCGAGAGGAGGCCCTGACGCGCCGCCTCCCGTTCCACGCCAACGTATGCTCCGCCGTCTTTGCCACACACAAGGAAATTGCGTCAGCCGAAGAAGCGGCCGCCTGCGGGGGCGCCGTCGAGCGTCTCATCGCTCTGCCTCTCATGGACTGCTGACGGTGGACAAGATGCTGGACAGGAGCTGGCGCAGCTGCCGACGTGCCGGACTCCGACTGATCGAAGTCAAGGTGCTCGCCTGCCAGCTGCTCCACGGCATCGACTTCCTCCACACACACGGGCTTCTCCACCACGACATCAAGCCCGGCAACCTCTTGGTCGACAGACGCAGCTACAAGGCCAGGCTCTGCGACTTCGGCATGGTCGGTCGCCTCGACGACAGCAAGGGCACGAGCAGAAACAGTCGGCACTAGGGCTTGCAAGGCTCCAGAGCTGTTGCTTGGCGCTCTTCGGCACAACGGCGCAGTGGACCTATGGGCCGCCGGCGTATCGATAGCCGAAATGCTCAACGGCCGTCGACCCTTCCTCGGCACTTATTCGGAGCAGGCGCTGTTCAATGACATGTGCAGTCTATTGGGACCTCCGAACAAGGGACAAGTCGCAGCCCTACTGCCTCAAGGGGCGCCGCCGGCGCTCCAAACGCCGCCCCATTTCGGCAGACGACATCCCGCCAACCCCGATCAGACCAAGCGACTTAGCCTGAGACGAGACCCCAAGTCGCCCTTCTGCAAACTGCGCCGGCAGATGTTCCGCCTGCTCATCGTCCGCCTGCTGACTTACGACCCCCAGAGGAGAGGCCGTCAGGCGTCGGAATCACCACGCTTCCGACCAGTTGCGCCGAAAGGACATAGATCCACGCTTGCCGGACAACCGCCCATTGCCCTTCGGCCGCCACTACTACGAGGGAGGACTTCCAGCAGTCTAAGCCATGGCCGGACAGTAGACGTGGAACTGCTGCAACTTGACCTTGCAAAGAAGGAAGGTGCAGAAGAAATTCAAAGGCTCAAAGCATATACTGCCCGGCCAACAATTTCGACGACACCTACTCACCGCTGCTGACGTCGCAGCAGGAGACGCGCGACTGCTTCGAGAAGGCCTTTGGGCCCGATTGGCTGAGCCATCTGCTCGAGGTACGGTAGTAGCTTGTGTCTGCTGTTCATTTGAAAGGGAATGAGTCCCGCTCATTCTCAGACATTGCGGTAGTTCAGCTGTCGAGCAAGCGAGATCTGGGCGAGCCGCTCGACATCGCCGACGACCAGTGGGCCGAGGAGGAGGGAAAGGCGGCGACGTCGCAGCAGCAGCAGATGGAGCCGGAGAAGCAGAAGGAAGACGGCGAATAGGCGATAGCGCCCTTGCATGGGCCTTTCCGTTGTTTAGTAGTTGTGGCCCGTCGAGTCGAGTTGACTTTGAAAGAAGTTGAAAGGATGAGAAGTTGAAGAGCGCCTCGTGTTGTAGCACCCCGTCAGCTACGCCGCTGCACGCTTGCTGAGTCAACCTGTCGTTCTGTACTGATTTGGAAACGAAGGATGCCGATGGTTCCACCGGTGTCAATCTGTCTGCCAGCAAAGAGCTTGCTCTCTCGCCGCGCTCTAGTGCAGCTACATCCCGTCTAAGGCCCCGGGTATTTCGAACGACCGTAGTACTTCCGATTACTTGAAATTCACCAACAACCAGCGAGAACACACGGCGCGCATCGCTTCGTATCTTCACCGACAGTTGCACCGATCACAAACAAAGCAACACAAAATTCCACCCTCGACAAAGAGCAAGCTAAAGCTGTCCCAGACGACGCAACAGGCAGAGGGCGAGCAAACTCTTCTGGCGCCCCTCGCGCGTGCTTAGATCGAACAGGGACAGCACCGTTGAGACGCCCAGAATCTTGCCGTCCGCTTGAACCAGTAGCGACACCTGTTGAGTATAAGCAACTGTGTGTGGGAGTAGGCGATATATAGACGGACAGTACATTGGGCCACACGAGTCAGCGTGCGAACGATGGGAGAATGTCCTCAGACAAGCTGGCTAACTCACTGCAAAGCGAACGATATGTACACGGATTACATATTTGCAGGAGAGCAGCTCACAAGTTGCGCGCGACTGACGTAAAAAGAAGGTTGTATAAACGCAACAAGCGCTCTCATTATCCAACGGAACCAACCAGGTTGGAGGGCACGAGCGCCAGCAGTCTCTGGGAGCCCTCCATCTCCGTGAGGGCGCGCAGGAAGCTGGCCACGAAGTAGAGGGAGGGCCGCCGACTCTCGCGCCGACACACCTCCACGAACCTCTGGAAGAGCTCCTCTGAAAGTGAGTGCAGGAGTTATAGTGGTCACACTGAGACGCTTGTAACTCAATAGCTGACGCACTGAGCAGCTCCAAGGCGTCAGTAGTCACGGTGACAGTGGGGTCCACGTCCATTCGGGGCGCCTTGTTGGGCGGCCCCTCTTCAGCGGCGTCGCCACCGCCGCCAGAGGTGGCATTATAGAGCTCGTGCTGTAATCGGGGCGACAGCTGATGAAACTTGCGAACAGAAATATCAACGATCGAACGCTCCACAACTATAACTGTACCTGATCTGCCACCATGATAAGCTGTGCCGCCAGTCTGGCCAGCACCAGACCTTTGGGAGCGACGCAGAGAATGTCGCGCCCAGTCTCGAGACAGTGCTCGACGAGCAGCTTGGCTATGGGCAAGGCGTAGACGGAGGGACGGATCAGGGAAGCGCCCAGAAGCAGCTCGGCCGCCAGCGACATCTCGTCAGCGTTGGCCACGCGCAGGAGCTCCTGCAAACAAAGTGTCGCGGGAGTTCTGACGAGCGACAGCACTGACATACTAGCAACGGGGAGGGGGGGGGGGGGGGTGGGATAGACCCTCAAGGAGAAGAATATTCCCTGTGGCGCTTAGAAACGGCGAAAGCTTGGCTGCGGCAAAACTTTTAGTCACATCTAAGCGATTCGTGGCACTTTTGGCCGTTTGAAAAAAATATTCGCACCTTTTGATACTGTTTTGTTAGCTTTTTAATCGTTTACCCCTCCCTAGGGGGTTCAGACCCCCCCCCCCTCTCCATGGCCAGCTGCCACGTACACGCCTAATCGCAGACAGCGGATTGATCCTCATCCCCACCTGCGTCCAGACACTGCAGAAGGTCTTGGGGGGCGACGACCTATCAAGGGCAGCCAACACCAGGGGACTGGCCCATCCCTGTCTCAGGGAGTGCTGGAAGGCCTGTCGAATTAGCTCTGGGCTCGCTCTCCCTCCCACCAATCCGCAGCCGGCCATCAGAGGAGGGAGCTCCCTCTGAACGCTCTGGATCAGGCTGCCGTAGTAGCGATTGGCGCACCAGTAGCGCTCCTTGGCCAGCAGCGACTCCAGCTGACTGCGCACCATGGTCGACATAAAGCTCCACCTGAAGGGACTTTGGCGCTTCAGTGGTAATCGAGAAGCAGGGGTGTCAGGATAAGCAGCTACCTTTGCATACAAGCTAACTTCACACAAATCCTCCAATTAGCACTGTGCGGCGTGGGCAACTAGTTCCAACCTACCTTTAGAGAGTGGCACATTAGGCGGGCGGGGGGGGGGGGGGAGGTGGGTGATTGTGAATTCGACCCCCACCCTTGAGGGCGGCTCTAAACTTCAAGCAAAAGAACCACATTTTGTCACACACTTCTGCACAGATTTGCATAATTGTTGGTCTCACACTGCCGTTATATTTATCAAAATAGGTACCTTCAATCAGTCTTTGTGACAACATATCCCTTTCTTGAGTGCCCGAGTAACCACCCAGTGAGCTGTTTTGGAGGGGTGCCCTCTAGGAGGGGCATTTATTGGATGGGGGGGGGGGGCTCATTAGAGAATTTATGGTAGCATCCCAAGACCTCTCCTTGAAGTGTTTCTTGAGGTCGTTGTTGGCGTTCACTGCGCTCTCGGGCTCCTTGAAGCGTCTCAGCAGTCCATTGGCCAGAAAGTCCCTCTCTGGGCCCGCCGGGGCGCAACAGACCAGCCAGTGACTCAAACAAAGCAGCGGGGAGCATGCGATGGTCTGGAAGGCCGACAGAGCTTCCTGCAATGGAAAGTGCACGTGAGATTCTGCCAAAAGAGCGTAGATTACACTCCGCGCCCCACCATGACGTTGTTCTCGTGCAGCTTCTTGCTCTTGACGGCGCCCAGAAGCGCCGCGCCAATCTGCGGCACCATCAGGGTTACCTCGGCCCAGTCGCAACTGAAATGGGATTGATTTGGGACGACTGTTCAATTCATTTGTCTGCCACCTCACTACACACCCCACGATCGAGTAGAAGGCCTTGCCTTCCAGTATGGCCTCCAGGTGCTGCTGAATGACGGCGTCGTCAAAGCTCTGCGCGTCCATGGGTTCAGGTCGTTGTTGTTCCGCGTTCACAGTACCGTCAGATTCCTCCTCCCTCTTGGTGACAGCCCTCTCCCACCGACTGTAGAAGGAGTCCTCGCCCTGGGCCGACTTGGGCATCTCCTGAGACAAAAGTGGACGCGCGTCAGCATAGACTTCAAATGTGTCTTTTTCGAAGCTCGAAGCTTCTCTGGGGGTAAAACGACACAGTACAAGCATAGGTACGTGCGAGTATGAAACCCGGGGGGGGGGAAGCAACACTCCTCCCCCAAGCCTCCACCCCCCCCCCCCCACCCCCTGAAGGACGCCCAAACGGTGCAAACAAAATGGCAAAACTTCACCTGCGCCGCCTAAAAACAGCCAAATTTTTCCTCGACGGTACATAGTAGTTTTGCCAGATTTGAAGCGACTAAATGGTACAGTGTACCACCAACCAAGTCGTAGTAGAAGGTGCGAATGCGGCTGAGGAAGATGAAGGTGATGTCGAATTGGGAGGCGCGGATGTTGGCCTGCCACTCCTCCTCCTCCTCCGGCTCCGTCCCCGGCTCCACCTTCACTTCGACCGTCTTGGCCTTCAGTGCGAGATCGTTGAATCTAAAAGTAGAATAGAACGTTGACATTACCTAGGTATGTATGTAGATTTCTGACACACAGCGCTGTGTCGCACACTACCTACATACTTACCAATCGAATCCAATTCTTTTATTGATGGAAGCACCAACACAACGTTGAGCGTGTCACAAACCAGGTACCAGGCACATGGGGCTGGGGCGCAACCATCAGTAAGGAAGGTACCAATATCGTCCATAGATGGGCAAGGCCCAAAACTTAGACCCTGGGGGGTCCCAGACCTGATGCGTAGTGGTCAGTTGAGAGTTACATATTCTCCTAAAACTTTGGAAATGTAGTGGGCCAACTAACAGACTGAGAAACCTTGAGGTGTCATTGTAGTAAGAAGATTAACCAAACAATTTTTAAAGGAAAAATTATGACTGAAGGATGCACAACTGACAGAATATTTAGGTACCGCAAGCAAAAGTTTTGGAATTTAAAGGTTTTACGTTAAGGAAGTGGGATAAAACAGCGCCGCAGGCGAAAAATTTTCATTTTATGAATAAAGATCTACAGAATCTGCACACATGTGCGATCTTTTATTCTAACTTCTCGGCCGGCATGCGTAGCGGTCCGGATTTGCTTTGCGTAGTGCGTAGTCCCCCCAGAATTAAGGGTTGGATTTGCCAACCCTTGCCAACCCTATGCCCATCTATGATATCGTCATTTTGGGATATAGACAAACGCCTCCTAAATTTCTGTCGCTAGATATAGAGGCTCAGTTACTCTGTCGTGACAGCGCGACCTCCTCTTTACAAAACTGGCTGGCACTCTTTGAAGCACACAAATTCACTGTCCACAATCACATCCAGCCATCGACTCACTCCAGAAGCTTGCCGGTGAACCAGAGCAGTCTGTCGGTGGCGGCGCTGGCGGCGCATATGTAGTCGAAGCTTCTGGCGGAGCCCGTGATCATGTGGGAGATGATGGCGTTCAGCTTCTCCGGCTTCGTCACCATGTCAGAGTTGAAGCTCTGTATTGGGTGGGATTTGATGGCAGTTTTTGTGGATTTTGGACACAAAACTTTGCTCTAGACCTTTTCCAGAGTGGCCACCGTGTGACACGCCTTGAAGATCAGCGATTGGTTGCCTGTGGCGTGCTGTGAGGCCCCTTCAGAAGTCGAGTGACTGCACTGGCCTCTGAAGTGGTAGGAAATCGGATAAATATTCTAATTTCATCAGTATAGAGTATTAAAGATGAAAGCTGCATACCGTTTCTCCACCAGTCGCTTGGCTTCGTCCTCGCGAATGGGCAGCACTTTGGCCATCTGATCCACGTACACTTCGAAGCAGTTGCTTCTGCAGTGTCAGAGGCTGAATTTCGACATTCAATTTTGCACAAAAACAAATTTTCCACCTGGCCTTAGCGTCCACTACGGCAAATAGGGCAGCGTAGCCTGCCAACTGATCCAGACCTCGAACCACGTCTTCAACCGTCAGGTGACCTTGTTTGTGGAGCCACTCCATCAGACGGGGCAACTGAATAGATAGACGATGATCATTCCTAGCAACGACACAAAATTGAACAACACTAATTCATTCATGTCGCCAAATTGACGAGATAGACACCGCATCAAGTGGATTACACATGCGCGGCGCGCAACAGTAACTCGATGTCAAGTGGCTACCGCCCCACCCTGTACCACACGCGTCAACCAACCATCCACTGACTGATCTCACCTTGAGGTAGGTGAAAGCGTCGGCCGTCGACTCCAGACAGTGAATCGTTGGATCCAGCTGGTTCAGAAAGGCCGCCCGGAAGAACTCGCGCAAAAGAGCGGGCCACGTGCAACCCAAAGCCCGTCTCAGGGACAGCAGACTGTGTCCCAGGGAGCCCAGCTCGTCCACAGTGCGGAAGCTGGCCGCTACAGAGGCCATTGTAGTGGCAGCGGGTAACACGCCCCCACGACTGCTGCTGCCCGCGTCGCCGATCGACGAGCGCAGCTGCATCTCGCGCGGGTCTGAGACAGAATAGAACGTAGATCGCTGCTAAAGAAGCAACTGAAATGATCGGCGCGATATATCGACTGCGCCTTGGACTCATGTACAAATGCTGAAATGCGCCAATAAATCTGCCCCCATTATTGCTTATTGGAGTGTTTACGGTATTGAATCTTATTCGTCTCACCAATGAGCTTCTTCCTCATTCGCGCCAGGATCTGGTCGAGCCTGAAGCGCCTACGCATCCCATTTGCAACTTCACGATATTCTCACATAAAGTGTTACAGTAACTAACACCCGACCGATCCAGTTTGCAGATCAAGATGGCGATGTCGGATTTGGAGGAATCGGCCACCCATTCTGAAGCCTGCATCGCCGTGGACAAGGCAGTCGCCTTCTTCACCAGTTGCGCCTTCCACTCTGTATGAAAGCGATTCAAGTAGAAGGATCAGATCTGCTTCCACGAAGAAATTGGTGAACAGAGGAAGGTCCAAGCCTAGGGCCGTCGAACACAAATGCCGTCGGCTGGAATACACGGCGATAGTTCGGCCAATAAAAAGCAGCGCGCTACAGTAAATACTCTAACAAGCCGCCCCCCCCCCTTCCAACTTCGAATCAGTCCCATCTCCACCCTCCAATAGTAGCTAGTAGCCACCTGCCCACAGTCTTATTGCAGTATTTACGGTATCTTCTCTTTCACGCATCAAACTTCCACTCTGTTGTCGCTACCCTCATTCTCCAGACAGTGGAGGTGGAGGCAAAGGAGCACGAAGTGACTGCGGAAGAAGCCCAGCGTGGTCGAGAGCACTCTGTGGACGTACGTCGCCCTGGGGGATTGCGCAGAGAGCGCCGCCTCCACAGCCTCGAAGAGCCACTCGACCAGCTCCACCAGGCGGTCGGCGAAGCGACCGCACTCGAAGGCGTCGTCGGTGTCGCAACTAAGAGAGTGATCCAACGCTGAACTATGACTACGCGCGTCGGCGCAGGCAGCGATAATCGCCTACTGCAGTCTGTCGCAGGCGAAGTCGAGCAGGCCGAGCAGCGCTTCCACGCAGGCGGCGCGCCGGAAGTCGCGGTACTCCACCACCGACTGCAGCACCGACGAGTGGGACACCACCTATAATTGCGCAGGACTAAATTCACACGAGCAACCAGAAGTTGATGTGAAACGACAGAGGCAAGAAATATCAGTCACAACAACCCATTGGAGCCGCGGCAACGGACCACAAATGATTCTGTCAACCAAATCTATGACGACTATGCAACACTCAAGCAAACAACTAAGCAACTTACCTTGGCGGCCAGCGTGTAGCTGAGATAGTTGAGCATCAGCTGGTTGGGAACGTCCGACAGGGTGGCCTGGCGCACTAGGAATCCTGAAATCAACCCCATCTTCACAAAATCCACATATCCGCTCAAATCTCTTTCAATATCCACGCACGACAGAGCTCATTCAAGTGGCGGCCGCCGCCGCCGTCGGCGGCGGCGCTTCCGTTCTCCGCGTCGATCTTCAGAAGCGCCTTGCGCAGCTGCACGCCCCACTCGACCTCGGACCAGCGCTCGCGCCACGCCTCCATCACCACCTCCTCCAGACTGGCTCGCAACTGGACCATGCTTAGACTTAGATTTAGCGAGCGCGTCGGTACAGGAAGGAAGGGATGCAATCACTGTTCACTTCGATCGATGTATTATGCGATCACCAAAGCAGCAATCACCTCTTTCTCTCGGCAACAAGAAAGAATCACAATCGCGATACGAAGAGAAGATTTGAATTGGCGCCTAATGGATTCACCAGTCTGCAGGCATCGTGAAAAGGCCGACTCGCCCTAAACTTGCAAATTCTTCTACTTCGAAACGAAGGTCCACCGTCGGTCACGAAAATCTTGTTTTCGGTGCCTCCACTTTGTATGATGCCAAGAAGTTCGAATCAAAATTGGACGACACAGCAGAGCAAGGCACTTCACAAGCACATACAGTCACAGTCAAACAAACCTCGCCCCAAACGAACCATCGCGGCAAATACACAGGCATTCATGGCGATCGCAATACAAAACCGTCGCTCAAAATGCTACAGCATTACTTAGCTAGCAGGATATGGCAAGTGCTGTCTGTCATGGTGTCATAATAGCCGATGGCACAAACATCCTTTGGTTGGTACAGCGACACAGCAAGAAAGACATTCTAAAGCGCTTGAGCCCAAAGAGAGACACATTGACACACTGTGGCTTAGTACATGGTGACCCTATCGTACAGCTCCTCTTCTTCGTCCTCGTCGCTCTCTCCCTCGTGACCGTCCAACTGAAACCCGTGAAGTGAAACTCCGTAGACTTAGAATAATGTAGTTTTTTCGATTTTGAAAAAAATTCTATTCAAAGTCGGCCAACTCTTCTTCCAGTTGGGAAAAATTCTTTACAAGTGCTTACAAATTATATTCTACACCTCTACAGTTTCACGCATGATTTACTCATCCACTTACCACTTCACTAGCCTTCCCACTTTCTCCATCGCTGTCTGCTTCACAGTCCACTCCACTTCACACTTCGCTTCCCTTCCACTTCACAATTCACTTCCACCCACCGCCTGCAGCTCCCTCTTGTTGAACAGTCTGTCCAATCCAACCAATCTGAGCACTCCGATGAGCATCAATACAAAGGGGAAGGCCAGGGCCGACTTCTTGAAGTGCTTCACAAGGTAGACGACGAGAAGGCAGAGCAGCTGCACGCCAGTGTAGAGGTGCATGCGCCAGTAGCTCACCTGGGAAGAGAGAGGGTTACGGTGGCAGTGTAAGTATTGTGTGAGCGATCAAGCGACAACTGGACAATGGGGGGGGGGGGGGGGTTCAAAGGACTACAAAATTGACCAAAAAGTAGGTACCAAGATGTGCGAATTTTTCGAAAATGGAGCACAAATGCCTTAATCGCATAAATTTGGTTAAAATAATCTGCAATTCTTAGCGACGCATGCGAAAATTTTTAAATCTATAGGGGGCCTTTCAGGTGGAAGGGGGTCCCTGTGTGGAGTGGAGTTACACTTCCCACTTAGGTGGGGGCTCAACTGAGTACTCAACTGAGGCAATGAATAGCGCTCACGTTCTGGCAGTAGGCGTAGTCGGGGAAGTATTTCTGTGGTATGAAGAAGAGGACGATTCTCTTGACCAGCTGGACGCCCTTCAGGTTCATGACGCCCAGGTAGAGGAAGACGCCGAACAGCACCGCCATCGGCAGGGTCGACAGGAAGCGTCCGCCGAAGGCGCACAGACCTATAAGAAGGTAGGTAGTGTGGTCAGAGCTGACGTGCAGTGCCTGGGAAAACTGGACTGTGGTGAAAATCGCTGGGCAGTGATACAATTAGATTACATTTTCTTCCAACTTTGGCCAGTGCTTAGGCCCAGGCTAAAGCTTAGGCTTTGCCTCAGGCTTAAGTGATGCTCAAGCTTAGACTTAGGCGCTGGCTTAGACTCGGGCTTAGGCTTATGCTCATCCTTAGACTACGTACAAATCTCTGAGAAAGGACCATCACTCACCGACAAGCAGAGCGACGCCAATGGTCGTGACCCGTTGCTCGATCACGTAGCTGACGGTGGCCCGCTCGCCCGGCGCGTGCCGACCCCAGACGGTCAAGGCGCCGGCGTGCGCTAGACTCTGCACCGCCGCCGCGCACCTGCAGTGCCAGAGGATGAAATTGGTGTTGAAGTGCTAAGGGCTACGGTATATCAGAAACAGCAAACAGAAAAGTGCTCCAAATGATAAAGTGCGAAATATAATTTCCACAAAAAAATGAAGCACCCCAATGGGTTTTGAAGGAAATTACTCTACATTACTCAGCCATTTGACCACAATGTGGACGCCACATAGCAGGCTACAGTAACCCACATCCAAGGCAGTCCCAGAAGGCCGCAGACGAAGGCGAGAACCGCCACCAGCACCAGATCCCAGTGGAAACCGCTGCCCTTTCTCAATCCTCGCTCCTTCTTCGTTAGCAACAATCTGCATAGAATTTGACAAGTTTGACAACAGTTTATACCAAATTATACAATCCAATAACGCACTCTGTAATCTCCGTCTCCACGAACAGCAGAATGTAGACCAGGAAAGCGGGAAGAGCGGCAAAGAAGTAGCCCCAGACTTTATCGGGAGGCAGAAAGGGGTCGATGAACACCCTGTGCTTTCTGGCCTCGTCAGAGGTGAAACCGAATGTCGAGGGCATGTCCAATCTCTGAATTAATTCGAAACCTTACAGTGGGAGAGTGGGGAGGGAGGAGGGAGGGGGGGGGGGGGGGAGGCCGGGAGGGAGGGAGGGAAGGACTACTTAAAATTCGCATAACCAAACCAAGCTCCAACTATACCTCGGTAAACGACACTGGAAACACCCAGTTCTCAAAGGCGCCCATGATCAGAATGGCGATCAAGACGCTAAAGTCGCCGATCAGATTGCGCATCTGGCGGCCGAAATAGTAGCTGGTGCGCAACTTCTTGAAAGCGTACGCCAGGAAGAAGGTGCACAACATGAGAATAGCCGTGAGCAGCCCAGTGTCGGGTTGATAGGCGTGGTCGCATTTCTGAATACAGATTTGTAAAGAAAACCCAAAAGTATGGAACGTCAGAAGTGACTCACATTAACAGAATACGACGAATTATAGGTCGAGTCATTTGTAAGCGGCGTCACTTCGCAATAAGACCTCTTGTCCAGATAGAAATCCAAATTCACCACTGGATGTTTGTGGAACGTCTGAAAGCGAAGTATGATTTTAAACTCTTCACAAACCTTTTCCAATTGTAATAATCGCCCACTTTGGTTAGAAACTTGACGCTTTCCGCGATGAAGATGACCGAAATGAGCACGGCGAAGATGTCTTCAGTGAAGCGCGTCACGTACTTGACCAGAGTGGAACCTGCGATTCAATAAAGCACATAGACTCATCCAAATATACTCGCATCGGGTTCTACCTTTACCCACCCTCGAACATGACTGTCAGCACTCCAAAGAGCATCAGCCAGAGGCCGGCCCACACGCGAATCGCCAGAAAATCGATGCCCAGCAGGCGGCAGAACTGCAAATTGCGTAAAACTATTAAAACACCTAACAACTTACAGTATCACATCCAATTTGGCCCACCTGATACAGACTCGCCTCGAAAATGAGTACGGGACCGGTGGCGGACATAATGAGCAGAGGCTGAGCGGCGAATAGACCCCAGACCACGCCACAAAGGCACTGCGCAAGCAGGGTTTCGGAAATACCAATGGAGTAGTCCGTGTAGCTGCCTGAAACGCGTCGAATCTTCATCAAAAGCGCACTACAATATCGCATCTACCCATGAGTCCTCCAAAGGTGATGGCGGGTGCGAAGCTGGCGAAGAACATGAAGACGACGGCCGTCAGACACTGGAAGTTCAAAGCGTCACTGAAGTCGCTCCAGTAGTCTCGAATGCGCACCGACAGGTCGCGACGCAGACCGTAGAACAGCTGGCTGGAAGACAAGGGGATTGTCGCAACTTGAGGCAAAGTTAATTTTGTGTTGTGTAGAATATGTGAAGTTCAGAGGACTCTGCAACCTTCAACTGTGTTCAAGAGGTGATGTTCAATGTTCAGATGTCAAAGTTTCGCTGAGGTTCGGCTGAGTTTCAAAGTTTCGCTGAGGTTCAGAAGACGCGTCAGAGTCCACACTTCTGATATTCAGATGTCACAAAGCCATAAACGAACCCCTTGCGCTCCAGCGGATTCGTCTGGGCCTTGCGCATGGAAGACGTGGGTGACGGACGGTCCCCTTCCTGCTCCTTCGACTGACCCGAACTCGTTACCCCATTGGATGGCTGGTCGACATCTGAAAGACCACATCAACACCACTGAAAGACCTTTGAATGACCAAAGATCACTGAAAGACCAAAGATCACTGAAAGACCAAAGATCACTGAAAGACCAAAGATCACTGAAAGATGAAATACACTGAATGACTCTCTGAAAGACCTCTGCAGGACCACTGCAAGACCACTGAAAGACCTCTGAAAAGCCCCTGAAGTGCCATTCACCATCCAAGAGGTGCAGATGAGCCTTGCGCCTCTTCTTCAGGGCCTTCTTGATCTCGTCTGCGCTCACGAGCTTCTTGTTGTCGATCTCCCCAGCGGGTATGACGATGGACATGTCCAGGAAACGGTCCATCGCTTGCAGAAGGGAGTCTTTACCCTCCGCCCGGTAGGCTATGCGGTGGAAGTACTGAAAGATTAAAGGAAGAATATTACAACGTGAAGCCGTCGGAACAGAGTCAAATGAGCGGTGATGTAGGGAATGAATGATTACATTCATTCCCCAGGTGTTTCGCATACCGCTGTCGGCTATATCTGTCTCCTGTGCGCCCACCAGAATATCTACCATGACCACCGTAAACTTCAAAGCCCATCTATAAAGCTTCTACAGTAGTAAACAAGAAGACCAACCGGCCGCGGCGACCACGCGCTGCCTACAGTGATGACTTCGAGATGCGACACAGGCAGGGAATGGCCCGGCCGTCAGTTGCCAAAGCCAATCGCAGCCGATATTCGCTCTGTGTCTGCATCAATCGACAAACCAATTCACACCTTGTCCGACATCAGAGTAGAAATGGCCCGTCCCAGCTCGTGGTAGTTGAGGTCTTCCACCCTGGGTCCCAGTATGAAGAACAAGAAACGGACGGGAACGAAACTCTGCAGAATCTCCGTGAACTGCACGGCGTTCCTCAGGCGGACCATGACGAATCTGGGCCTGGCGAGCCTCTGCATCACCCCCACGAACACCTGAAACGCATTGTGGCATGCAGAGAGTTACAGATTTGAAATTTTGAATAGAAACCGCGGACAACGTGGGACAAACGGTAGGAAGCAAACATCGGCTGCATGTTCAGCGGCCCTCGTACAGCCATAGACTACTTGGAATAGCAGAGTGCATAGGCTTATCAACAACCGTACAACCTGAGCCGCCTCCGCATCCACCGGCAGATGGTGAAGCAGCTGCTCCCCTTCCAAATCCTCTTCGTGGACGATTTTGCTCCACGAGTTCACAAATGAGAGCTTCTGTTGCTTGCGTCCCGTCGACGTGTTGCCGCCCGCCACAGCCGACTGAGAGCGACCCATGGGCGGCAGACTGACGCCCAGCAATTCCCGGGTATCCCCGTTTTTGGCCTCTGGGTCCGGGTTCAGGGAAACGGACTTGGTCGCGACCACGTCCTGCTGGCTGGTGGAGGTCTTGCGCCCTTGGCGCTCGCTGCGAGAGCTGTGGTTCGCCGCCGCGTCCTCCAAACCGTGCGCTGCAGAGCTGTGGGGAAAGGAATAGTGCCGTTTGGAGGGAGATAATACGTGGTGGTGGTGTCACAAAAGTCCAAACTCACAATCTCGAGAGGTTGTGCCTTCTCTTGTCCAGGTGCATCTGACTGGCGATCCGTCTCATGGGCGACATGAGGTCGTAGACGTGTCTGAAAACCCTCTGAACACCATTATTCACACCACTGACAAGTCTCTCAGTCACCAGTCATTCACTTTGGCGTCTTCTTCAGGGTCTCCAGCAGTGTGGCCACAGCTTCCCTCTCCTCAGCTGTCTCCAGATGTTCGCCCACGGGGACGCTCAGAGACTTTGTCATTTCCACGACGATGGCGCCGCAGATGTCGCCGAAACTCTCGGCCTCGAAGTCCAGCAGAATGGCGCCTGCAGATGAATGATACGTAGCTCTACGGTGGTGCTTACACAGAGGAACACGGGTTGGCGTGAAGCATCGGCTACGTATAATTTGAGTGCCACGCCAGTGGGACCACTCCAATCTGTCTTTAGCAGATAATCTTCTTCCGCTCTGATATAAAGGTGAGAACAAGCAACTCCTCTCACCCTCGCTCAAGAATCTCCTCAGTTGAAGCAGCGCGTGAAAGGGCAAGAAGGCGACGTGAGGCCGGCCCCAGTGGTGGTCCACACCCTCTGCATCCTCCTAAAAAGACCAATGCATCGCAGTAGTAACGTCACTGAGTCACTGAATGAAAATATAAAAGAAACAACTGAACGAGACCTCGTATCTGATCCATCGCGCCGTCTCCTGCCACTGATCCAGGCCGGAATTGGGATCGGTCTCCAAGTCGAATAGCTCCACCAGCATCTGCAATTGAACTTCGGACCAGCTTTCAAATCGCAGAGCTACAATACTCCAAAAAACCCTCCACCTCGTGAACCTCTGGGTGGTCCACGCTGCACTGGGCGCGCATGCTGGTCGCGGGCGCGGGGCGTCCCGACGCGTCGCTGGATACGGTAACCGTGGCGTCCGCAGAAGTATCGCCCAAATGCTCCAAATCCTCTGACACTTCATCCAGCTCCTTCCCTGTCATATTGGAGAAAGAGCCGCGCCGTCTGGTGTGCGGAGAGCCTGCAAATGGGGAATAGGTATACAGGGTGGGAGAGATGGAAGCCATATGTTCGGTTGGCTTCACACAGCGGGGCGCATACTAATGAAGCAACGCAGGAATCACAGAGACCCACAAGCCGAGATTTCAACTGTCGATAGGGCGTAGGCGTACCAGTGTCAGAGTGCGAAATGGCTTTTCCCGAAAGCGCGAATGGGGCGACGCAAGTAGGCGCCATCTCATGTTTCACACTTGCGCATAAACAGGCAACGCCCTACGCTACGACCGCGCACACGTCAAACCACTGCAGGTTATTCATCCATCGCAACTCACCAACGGCAAACGTCACTTTGATGTCTGGAACGTGGGCCATACTACTCCACAGCTGAGATTCTTCCCTTGCTTTGGTTCACAACATTTGTTCAGTTCAAGTGACTAGAAATCTCAAGTGGTACCCTGCCGCGTGTTCGATTGTTGCTTCAAGGGCCTCTCCAAACAAACAAGAGAAGTGGCAATCTCTGCACAAGTGGCGCCGAGCTAGCCTGCCAGTTAGATAAGACTTGGACCTAAGAAAATAGCCACTTTACTCGGCAACGGGCGCACCCGAATCGCGAGGAGATAACGGCGTCAAACGCGCGCACAGGTCGACACAAGAATTCGACGCGGAATAATAATAGCGCATCGCGCACAGTGCCACGACAGAATCGAAACAAGAAGAGCGGAATAGCACATTTGGTCACAAAATACACTCGGCGTTATCCGCTACTGATCTGAGACAAAGGTCCGTCCAAGTAGGCTGCCAATGCGTTGAGCTGCAAATAACACAATCAGTTTCGCAGTCCCAATCGGAGCAAAGTGACACTGTAGAGCATTCTGTGTTCAAGTACAGGCACAGACCTTGGCCCTAAGCATTCCGATGGGCATGTCCTTTTTGGCGCAGAGGCACAGCAGCAAGTTGGCCACGCGCACGATCCCAGCCTGGCCGTCCTAAACAAGAGAGAAAGTGAATGGAGACGTTGAATTTCCAAAAGTCCATAGCACATCAGGTCAAATTTTATGCCACTGACGGTCCTGCACTGTTGAGCAGTGGCGTAGCACAGCAACAGTTTCTCCCGTCGACTTCCAAAGGTGTCGGGGGGATAAACACACACACAATGGGTTCAGTTCTCATCTTATACATGCGAGGTAAACTTCTCATGTGAGCCTAACAGAAGCTTGCTTCACTTTTCGCAACAACTCCATCAAAAATACAAAACTTCAAACCAACCTCCATCTGAAGGAGCACCGTGGAGAGTCTGTCGTCGTTGAAGCAGTCCAGGCCCACTTTCTCGTAGGCCGTCCACACGCTCGAAGTTATGGCCGCCGTCACGCAGGCGTTGCCTTCCTCGAACCCAGTGTAGGCCAACAGGACGCCCTCCTTGTTCAGAAGACTGAGATTCAGTGAGTTTTAGTGGTCAAAATTGGATAAAAATGGGACGAGAACGGTAAAATACGGGGCCAGAAACCCACAGGGTGGAGACGACGTCGCCAGTGTTGGCCTGGCTCAGCACCTGAGTCAGCGCCTTCGGCTTCAGCATCTTCAACAACACGCAAGAAGACCAACTTCGAATAGAGAGAAAGCCTTCGCTTCTTCCTCTCAACTTTCGGTTTCAACTGGAATAGAGCACAGGTCCTGCATTCTACGACTACAATACTGATATGCGGCTACCGTATTTAGCCGCTTGGGGACCGTCAAAATTCAGACGGATCATTCTTACGTACCGGTATAATACTCTCCACTCCTGACTTTTGCAATATGGACAGCAAAGCGGATACACAATTTGCAGGGTTCTAAGGTGAGATCAACAATAGAGCAAGCGAGCTACCTAATCACAAGCAGGATGACAACATGAATAACGATGAAAGCACACAGACCACAAGGACGGCCACGACAGGTAATCACTTCGCCACTACAACCAATGCTCAATGGAGAGAACGTGTTGTGTACACATATTGTAACTGGTATGCCTATACGATCCCATAACAGAGCATGCAACTATATACAGTGTACATACATGTAATATCGGCATACGACGGCGATGTAGGTAGTAAATTGAACTCAAACGCCAGTAGGAAACAAGCGCAATTGTACGCATCTACAAGTCATCCAAAAGTGTAGTGTAAGAGGGATAGACGCTCGTAGCTTTCGATATCTGCTTCACGACCCAGTAATTGTCGCGCAAATGAAGACTCCTTTCTATATGCGAACAATGTAACGAAACAACGGTCAGTGACGTTTGTGGTCGACATTTTGAGATTGGTAGTGGACTTTCGCGTGCCTGTCATACCTAATACAGATGGATTTGTGTGTCATTTGAAAATGTGGTGGTCGCGATGTGAATAACAGGATATGGGTATGCAGAAGTACGTACATAGCCGATAGATGCCGCGCAGAGTAGATACAGTACGCGCAGTCTCGCTGAAGATTTAGCGCGATTTAGCGGAAAGTTTGCTCGAACGAAACCGCGTCAGTCGGCGGTGCTGAAGGTCCTGGAGGCGCGTCGCTTGCTGAACTGCCTCTGAATCAGCATCTTCAGCATCCGATTGGGTGTCAACTCGGCGTTGGGCAGCGGCGCGTTGGTCATTGGGCTGCTGCGGTTGCCCTTGACCAGCCAGTTGGCGATGGCCGAACGCTCGTACGTGTAGCCGTCTGCAACACAGTACAGTGGAAGGCTGAGAACTACCGTAAGTACGATAATAAGCTCCACTCTCCTCCATCTACTTCTACACGCCATGCACTCTATGGTCGAGGTGGATGGAGGCGTATTGGAGTGTTTACGGTAGTTTTGATCTGCTGTGGTGACTACTGTTCCACCTGAAGCGATCACGGGGTCGCTCATGATGTCATGGGTGATGGGGCAGATGAATTCGTGCGGCGCGTCGGCAGACGCTCGGCGCAGACTGCCGCGGTGCTGAATGCGCACTTTCTATCGTCTTCAGTTCCACTGTGTGTTTGTTGCACTGCACTTGGGCACACCTGGGGAACTTCCAGGCAAAGCGAAGCGCTCGGAGTGGCCTGGCTGTTGTTGCCTCGCCAGTCGGCCAGACGCAGGGTGGCCGGGCCGCTCTCTCCAGTGGCAGCCTTTCTCTTCAGAGCGTCGATGTGGCGCAGCAGTCGGTTGCGATGGCCCAACGACTCTGAATCGGATTTCCTGAAGTTGTGACAACTGCAGTTGCAAATTCAGAATCCCACCAATTTTGAGGGCGTTCTTCAGCATGGTGTCGTTGAGCAGGATCAGCTCCTGGCCGTTGATGTTGTTCTCGACGAAGGTGGCGCAGTACTCCATCAGCTGCGAAAGAAGCAATAGTTACCTACTGCTTTACAATATTACGTATCAAGAAACCTTGACGGATTTCAGCCAGTCGTCCACATCGTCCACGGACCACTCCATGACGGGTTTCACTTCGAACGGTAGAGGGAGGGGCATCTCCTCAAACGTGTCGTCTTCGAACTGCACGAGAGGCGATGAAACTACGCTGCGCAGCTCTGCAAGTCGAAATGCGATGATATGTGTTCGTGTGTTCAACTTTCAGTTTTACGGCTTCCACTCACTTCGCTTGCGCGCGGCGTCTTCCGTCTCGTACTTGACGTTCCACACGGCAATGGACTTGTCGTTCGATCCGGTGGCCAGCAAGGAGCCGTCGTGATTGAAGCTGCAGCAAGAGACGTAGCTCTGATGGTGACGACCCAGCAAAGCCAGGCGTTGACCCTTCATCGGGTCCCAAACAATCACTGTGCGATCACCAGCTCTGAAATTGTGTACGACTTTCCAAAACTACGACGACGGCGGCGGCGGCGGCGGCGGCGGCGGCGGCGGCGGCGGCGGCGGCGACGACGACGACGACGACGACGACGACGACGACGACGGCGGCGGCGGCGGCGACGACGACGACGACGACGACGACGACGACGACGACGACGACGACGACGACGACGACGACGACGACGACGACGGCGGCGGCGGCGGCGGCGGCGGCGGCGACGACGACGACGACGACGACGACGACGACGACGACGACGACGACGACGACGACGACGACGACGACGACGACGACGACGACGACGACGACGACGACGACGACGACGACGACGACGACGACGACGACGACGACGACGACGACGACGACGACGACGACGACGACGACGACGACGACGACGACGACGACGACGTGTGATCATCACCCTTATCGCATACCCAGAGGCGAGCAGGTCGCCTTTTGGCGAGAAGCAGACACACATGATGTTCAGTGCATGCCCTTCCATAACGCAGTATGGTTCGAACTGGATATCCATAGCGTGAGTGGCCATGACGCGCCACAACTTCACCGCACTGTCCACTCCACCGGTTGCCAACAGGTACTGTTGGCCGTCTCCGTGCAGAGAGCTCTGTCCCTCTGTAAGAAGGTAAAGAAACGTTTGGTCATTTCAGTGATTTCAGCCAAAGAAATTTTAGTGAAGTACCGACCAAAGACGGTATGCACGCTGGAGAACTGGGCGCAGGTGACGCCCAGATCATGCGCCTCCTTGATAAGTTTCAGGTGACGACCGTGGCCGTATCGCGCGTCCCACATGCGCAGGTCGCCAGAGCTGAATGAGACTGATAGTCCGATTGCGACAACGGAGAATTCGCGGTAGCACCTGGATCCGGTCACTAGATAGAGCCCGTCTGGAGTAAACGATGCGGCGACAACTGTCGACTCGTGGCCCTCGAGACATCTGAAAGTCGAGCCTTCTTCAAACTGACAAATTCTCTAAGTTCAAATCTGCACTGCATTCTACCGAATGAGCGACATCCCAGAGACGTCCCAGAAGGCGGCGGTCTCGTCGTCACAGGCGGTGGCCAGCAGCCTTCCGTCCGGCGAGAACTGCACCGACCTCAGCTGCGCCTGCGACTCGTGCATGACGGCGCCCAGCTTCTTCCCTGAAGTGCAGTGGTGGGACTTTCTGGAAGTTGATTGTGACTGGGCTTCACTTGCCCGTTTCTGCGTCCCAAATGACAGCCGTCCCATCCTGGCTGCACGAGGCCAGCAGGCGTCCCTCCCGGTCGAAGCACAATCCTGTGACGGCGTACCCATGGCCGCACAGGGGGCTCTGTGGCATCTCCATGAAGTGCAGCTCTGCGTCGGGTCTTCCGGGATCCCCGTAGGCGCCTGGCGGCGGCGTGGACTGGACCGCGAACAGCCTTATGAGCTTATCCGAAGAGCCAAAGGCCAGCAAGGGTCCGGAGAAGGCGCAGCAGAGGACGTCGCCCCTCTTGTTCGAGATCAGGTGCTCTAGGTCGAGCGTGACGGAGGTGGCGGAGGAGGACATGTTGCTGATGATGGCGAACACGAAAGGAAGGGTCGAGCGATCAGAGCTGCAACAAAGGGTTCGTTAGGACATTAGGTTGCTTGTGAGACTATGCAAGATTATACGAATAAGTAATAAAACTTTCCAGGTATGAAAAAAAGAAATGAAGTAAAAGAAACTAACAAAATACAAGTGCACAATATAAAACAGAAAGATATATAGTAAATAGAGAAAAAATGCGGTAAACTATAAAATACAAAAAATATAAACAAATAAAATTAAATTAAATAAAATAAAATAAAAAAACAAATAAAATAAAACTAAATAAAATAAAATAAAATAAAATAAAATAAAATAAAATAAAATAAAATAAAATAAAGTAAAATAAAATAAAATAAAATAAAATAAAATAAAATAAAATAAAATAAAATAAAACAAAATAAATTAAGATAAAACAAAACAAAATAAAATAAAATAAAATAAAATAAAATAAAATAAAATAAAATAAAATAGAATTAAAATAAAATAAAATAAAATAAAATAAAATAAAATAAAATAAAATAAAATAAAATAAAATAAAATAAAATAAAATAAAATAAAATAAAATAAAATAAAATAAAATAAAATAAAATAAAATAAAGCAAAATAAAATAAAATGAAATAAAATAAAATAAAATAAAATAAAATAAAATCAAATCAAATCAAATCAAATCAAATCAAATCAAATCAAATCAAATCAAATCAAATCAAATAAAATCAAATAAAATCAATTAAAATAAAATAAAATAAATAAAATATAGCAAAACATAATGAAAAATAATATAATAGATTAAAATCAATAAAGTAAAATATAGCAAAATATAATAAAAATAATATAATAGAATTAAATTAATTAAGCGAGGCAGAAATAAAATAAAATAAAATAAGATTTGACAAAATTCAATAAAATGCGATAAAATAAAATAAAATACAATAGAATAAAACAACATTGCTTTCAATAAAATGAAATTAAATAAAAAATAGAAAGTGAAGCACAATAAAATGGAACAAAGATACAATTAAGGAAACAAAATAATTAAATAATTAAACAAAATACGCTGAAATAAAATAGAATAGAATGAAGCGCAATGAATAATAATTGAAACGAAACAAAACAAAACAAATTAAATAAAATAAACAAATAAAATGCAAAGAAGTAAAATTAAATGAAATAGAGTAAATTAAGTACAATAAAACAAAAAATAATTGATTAAAATAAAATAGTGTGCAATAAATTAGAGTTAAATTAAATAAAACAAATTAGTGTAAAATAAAGTAGAATTAAATATATCTAAGTTGAATAAGTGAAAGATCATTTGTGATGATATCATTCGAAGTGTAAGAAAATAAAGGAGAACGAAAACTACAGTGAGAACTCTAAAGTTTCAAAAGTGACACAAAATGAGAAGAATAGAATACAATTAAACGTTTGGGATTAACAAAGTAAGCTAAGACAAACTGATCAGTTTGAACACAGCGAATGGATAGAGAACGCCAGTAATTGCGCCAAAATACTTCCTGTAAACAGCACTGGCAAACTTCTTCACAACACAACGACGTACAAATAAAATACTTCCTGTAAACAGCACTGGCAAACTTCTTCACAACACAACGACGTACAAATGGGGCCAAAATGTTCTCTATCAGGCGTATGTATCGCACCGATGCTCGGCGGTGCGGGTGCCGAATGACGCAGACGGACGCGAGCAGAAGCCGCTCTTGGGTTGCAGTTCAAATTTGTTTTCCAGGTGGCCTCGCGCGGGGCCGAAACCCAAGACGGCGGCCAGTTGTCACATGGCTCGTTAACAAGAAATGTCGCCGCCCGTGTCGGACTGGGTTTCCTCCGCCATGGTCCCCTGTACCCACAATACATCTGCCAATGTCCAATTTCCCTTCCGAGCCGAAAGCTTCGCTGAAACATGCCACCGTCGATTGCCAGCGGACTCCACTGTTTGCCCTACTGTAGCTCGACCGAAATGAGCACTTCCCCACTCACCTATTCCCCCATTTCGCATGAATCTATGATGGCCTCCGCAGGTTGCGCAGTTGCGTTTTGCGTAGGCAGGTTGCACTTATTGGAGGTATACACGTTCGTTCGCCAAAGTTCGCTTGGCGACGATCCAGCATTCTGAGTCATCAGCAGCAGGGCTTACAATGGAATCATCTGTTGAAAGATTAGTGAAGAAATTGCGCACACATTCAACAGCGATTTACGAATTCTTTAAGAATTGTTGGCGACCATTCGAGTTCATCGCTCGAAAGCGGTAATGCGTCGTTGCGAATTGTAAAATTTTGGAGTAAATACGAGAAATACCAATGTACCTGGGCAGCCAACATGTACGTACCTATACCAGCACTTACGTAACACGACACGGTGTAGGTAAACGCAAAAGACTTGACAGCAGCATAGCAGAGTGCAAACTTTGTCAACTAAAGGCTAACAGGCACCTACGTACATATGCCAGCAGTTGGCACTCTTTGTCAATGTGAAGAAGAAATCACACTGTTTCTATCAAAGCCCTATTGTCCCTATGGTTATCACTAGCAGTATCAAAAGTGAGCCGTGAACGTCAGCCGGCCCAAGACCGCCGGAATTGCCCGGGTATTGGAGGCGCAACTCGAATTTGAATTCCCTGCCATTGACGGCGGAAGTCGGCGAAGGGCCGGCGGATCTTTTCCCAGAAGGTCGACCTAACGAGGACAATGGAAGATCATTGGCGTCAACAGGGACAAGAGTCGGCGTCGTCGTTGCGACACTGGAAGAAGAGCCGATGGACTGTGTCAAGGTTTGTAGATCGCGGTTGCAGTGGTCGCCCTGGCAGAGCCACATCTGAACGAGAACCCACCAAAAGGATCTCAATCATCTTGGCATTTGCCCATTAGAGCACAACTCTGCCACAGGGCTACTAACGTTGGTTTCGACCACAACTATTCGACCACAACTATTCAAATTCAAATTCAGATTCAAGCTCAAATTCAGAATCAGATTCAAGCTCAAATTCAGATTCAGATTCAAATTCAAATTCAAACTCAGATTCAGATTCAGATTCAAATTCAAATTCAAACTCAGATTCAGATTCAAATTCAACTTCAACCAGGCAAGTCGTCCGGGGGACGCAGTATACTCCACAAATTTCAACTCCTACGCATAGTGACTCCTGTGCTGATTTGGCCTGCTGACGTATCGGAGTGCAAAACGAATGCCGAATTCGGAATTAGCGCCCCCGAAAACCCCGAAATCGACATACAACACCCCTAACTTCCTGTGGACTCGCAGAACCAAAATTCTGCACTTGGGGTACGGTGGCATGCAAATTCGTCACATCTATGTTAAACATTATCTAAAAGATTAACGAATAATTCGTAATCAGCGCCCCAGAAAACCCCGCAATCGAGTATAATATCGCAAAAGTGGACCCGACACCCAATATTCAAATGGACGCGGCAGGGTTACTGTAGCTCTGCAAATTCGCCAAAAACCCTTTCTGGACCAGATTTCAACGTAGAATCGTTTAAAACCACTTTTAAACCGATTCGGCAACGCATTCGAGAGCTACAGACGCCGAAACGCGAAAATTGCAATTTTCGACCCCGGAGTTAAAAAAGTTGCGGGAAAATAACTTTTTTGTGTTTCGCCCGATTTTCTCCGTTCATGGCTCATTCGATAGAGGACATCTGGGAAGGAGCACCAAAAGCGGTCTCGCGGCTCTAGCTGCTACCTAGCCCGTACAGCAGCCTGTCAAAGTCGGAAAAGGACCAAAATTCGCGAATTTTTCAAATTTGGCGCCAAAATGGCTCCCGCAGCGATCCAATTCATTTCTTCCACCCTCGGCCCTATCGAGTACTACAACATATCAAAGATAGTATATACCATTATATGCAACTTTTTCGAGTTCTACCTTGTTTAACCCATTTTCCAGTACTTTGAAAATTTAAATTTTTGAATTTCCCGCCAACGGGGTCCCGGAGCGTGACCCCATATCTCGTGCAGGTTGCCCACCTACTAGGCCTACCCAACGCAAAAGACCGTTTGCAAATCGGCCGCTGCACGCGCGAACCCCATCCGGTCCAAATTACTGCGTTTCGCGCACAAACGCCATATACTCCACACTTTTTTGTGGAGTATAAAAATTCAGATTCAAATTCCAGCTCAAATTCAGATTCAGATTCAAATTCAAACTCAAATTCAGATTCAGATTCAGATTCAGATTCAGATTCAAATTCAAATTCAAATTCAAATTTGAACTCAAATTCAGATTCAGATTCAAATTCAACTTCAAATTCAGATTCAAATTCCAACTCAAATTCAGATTCAAATTCAAATTCAAATTCAAATTCAAATTCAAATTCAAATTCAAATTCAAATTCAAATTCAAACTCAAACTCAAACTCAAACTCAAACTCAGATTCGGATTCAAATTCAAATTCAGATTCAAATGTGACCATTCAGGTCAGGTACGACAAAACCAGACAACGACGCACCTCTTCCACTGCCGTGGCCTGGTCGAATCGTCGGTAGCCAACGGCCATGACGCCAGTGATGTCGCCGCTGACGTTCACGCACGCCTTTCTATACGTCACGATCTCGTCGGCGCCCAGTTGCGATCCGCGCACGATTAGCTTCTGCAGAAGGCAGAATGTTCCCAGACAGGTGCCGTTGAAGTGGACTGTGTCGTCGTCGTCGGTCGTCGTCATATGGCAGTCGTATAGTCGAGATCCACGAGTGAAGTAATTGCCTTGGAGGGAGGCGTGCACCAGACGGGGGTGGTTGCAGCGATTGCCGTTGCTACAGGCGCAGTGGAGCTGCTGGCGCGACGGGGAGTCCCTAATCTGAGTGGGGAGGTAGTGCTCCAAAAGAAGGTACATGTACGTACCTATAGATATGTACTGTTAGTGTAACAAAATATGTACCTAGACATGCAACTGCCAAGGCTGAATCCATTATTAGCACTCATCGCTACGGCTGGCTGTTCATTGTGTTTTCCATTCATCATCCATCCATCATCCGTCCAATCCATCTGTCAAACGATAAATGGAAGGAGTAACTTCCTAGCGTCACCCACCTGGACACAGAAGGGCGCCTTGGGCAGCAAAGGCAGCGTCACCTGGCCCGCCACTACAGAGTACGCCGGAAGAAATTCAGTTTGCCCGCAAGCGCCCTTCTCGCTGTCCAAGACGACTCCTGCAAAGAATACACTGAAGTACGTAGAATCATATGGAGAGTGGGTGAGGACTACTATTTTACAGCACCGGATTCGTGAACTTCTGTCGTCTTGCCGTAGAAGCAGGTGTCAGAGGTGCAGAACTCTGCGTGGGAGATCCAGCAATTGATCGCCGTCGTCTTCTGCCTGTTGCGCCTCACGTCGTACGGCAACCCGCTAACTCCATTACAGTAGCTGGCGTCTCTGCAGAGGCAGAGCCACATTTCGTTGTCGCGCGTCCGACAACCGTCGTTCACGGAAGGTACTCCGGTCAAGCAACCCTGGAGAAGGAAGCCGCTCCGTTTGTCCAGGAAGACAAAGCCGAATTCGCCTCTGCAGTTCTCGAATTGTCGATTGAAGTCGCCTATCGTGACCGACTGATGGAATCTGAGCGAATCTTCTGCGGTGAGAAGTCGATGGCATTGGCATATTGCCAGGGCCCAGAGAAGCTTCGATGACTTCATCTTCCCACTCGCTCACGCCATTCGGTGTGGAAGTGGCGCGATTTTGGCGCGCTCGGGGACGCGACAATTTATACGCGTGAGCAGGAACAACGCCCACCGAAACTCTCTCGAGAATCGGCCTGAATCACGCTCTCCTCAGTGTCTGCAGCGGCGTAGATACCTCATTTCGACGGCCGGCGCGCGACGTCTTTCAAAAGCGATCGGCGGCAGACGCGTGGGCTTTAGTTGGCTGCAGGCTACCTTTGACTCACTGGCACGTCAGACAGACAAACCTGCCGGGAATCCATTCGATTACCTATTAGTTCCCATCGACGACTACCTGACTCGGGTTTCACATTAACAGGAACATGCACAGATGTATACGCACATACAACTAAGCACAACTTCCGCCTTGCCTTGCAACGTTCTTTTCATTTTTACTCGGCCGTATCCGACAGGCCACCCTCTTGTGAGTGATCACTTATGAAGACACGAATCGTCAATATATTGTAGCTGCTGGCCACAATTCTCATCTGGAAACAAATCTCATCTCGAACCAATCACCTCACTTCACCCCTTGTGCAAAAATCAACGGGCACAGTTACAGCAGCCAGAGGCGCAGCATACGGTATCGCTTCTGCGGTCTGGCTCTTCTCGGCTGGACGCTTTCCAGTTCTGCGCTCACTCCGAGACTCCAGTCGCTCGCGGCGCGCTTCCCGGGTCGGAATCGACTTCTGCCGCTGGTGACGGAGCCTCCGGCGATGTCTGTGAAGTGGTTGGGGTCGCAGCATGCGGCGCCGCCGCGCCGATTCGGAAGTCGGACGAGCCAGGCGGGATACGCCTCTGTCACTGCCAGCATTGCAGCAACCGTGACAAAAGCGACCGCTAGTGGTCCACCGCCACTGCGAAATGGCATCTTGTTTCTCTTGGCGATATGAAAATCCTGATAGGAAAGTGGAAGTCTGCAAAGAACGAAGAGTCGAGAGTGGAACAAGATTTCAGAGAAGCTGTGTATAAGTGGAGGGAGCGCTCGAGCGAACACTAATTGGGTTGCTTCACAACCGACCTTTAAGAATAGGGCAGGATCATAGGACAGGCCTACATAATTTCGTTGACGCCGATATAATTGGACCTATGTAGCCCCCTCACCGATCCTTCTACCGGCAAAGGTTCTGACTTCATAGCGGCCCACTCTTGTAATGTGTTTAGGACTAACTTGGCCGCCGACTTGTAACACGATTGCCTAGGCACACATACGATAGTGCGACGTGCATTTCTTACGATGACTCTATTACCGGTGACAAGTACGCAAGCCGGAGGCGGCTGTAACCTTCGTCAGTGGTTTGTTTGTAGTACCTGCAGTGTAAGTTACAAGTATCCTATACGCGCGGCTATTCAGTACATACGTTGTTGCTTCCTCGTCATTCACCTACGTCACAAGAAGCATTTAGACGTCATTCACGAGGTTTGACCCGCAAACTTCCTTGTCGAACCCATCACGAGTGCTGGAGAGAGACGAACAACACCTAGCGCTGAGCTTTGTGGGAAGTGAACGACTTTCCAACGCACATTGTACGTGCGAAACGAAAGCATACCTACTTCTTAGCTTTGCAAGAAGACACGACAAAACGCGAAATATCGACTGACAGACTGCACGCACCGGTTGATGAGGATATTAGTTCCACCCAACGCATCACTGTCTTGTCTGGACGACAACAAAGACTTGCGTGAGTGGATCTCGTTAGCGGCAGTGTAGGCGGGCGATACCTACAATACGCAAGCTCTCTTGTCTGGCAACATACCAGAAGTACTCCAATATGCCCTCTCTTTCTGGCAACAGCGGAATGTTTCATGGGGGCTCATTCGAATAATTGCGGAATCATTATAGATGCTCACCCCACATCCTGTATCTACAGAGGCGATGTGACCACTTCGTTTCCCATTCTCTTCCATATGTGCAAGAGGCCGTCCCGACCTACAACTTACTTTAGTTCAATTTGATCTGATTAAAAGTACCATATTTCATTATAATCACCTATCTTTAACTCATTTAATATACCGTATATCTTCTAATGATTCCAGGGGGGAATTATTTTTTCAATGTCAAAATTTACGTTAGTTCCCCGTGAATTATTAGAGACGGGGAAATATTAGAGACCAGGGAATTATTCTTTCGATGCCAGTCCACAGATCATTTTCGGAAGTTGTTCAAAAGTCTTTATAAATCCCCGCCGAAACACGTTTTCAAAGCAACAATTATGCTTCAAAGCGTATAAATCGGCGGTAGGTTTGCGTTTGTTTAACGCTGTGCTACCTTTTTCGCATGACGAGATACCTGCAATACCCTAATCCTTAGCATTTTCTTAGCATTTCCTAATTCCTCGGGGAATTATCAGAAACCCGGAAATTATTACTCGTGATACTTCACGTATTCAATTACTCCATTGGGCAAATTTAAGCTAATTCCTCGGGGATTTATTAGAGACGGTGAATTATTGGAGGCCCGGGAATTATTAGAAGATACACGGTAAATCAATTTAATTTATTTAATTCAACTTAATACGTGTGCAACCCTGACCATTTCAGTCCGCTCAACCTTCAGCTGATGATGTGTAGGATATTGAAGTGCTGATGTGCTGCACTAATTGTCTTTCGTGTATGTGCAACGCGACTTGAAAAGGTCCGGTGCAGTTCATTCGAAATGCGTAAGCCTCTTGTGATACGTTACATGTAGGTACGCCGGAAAGAGGCGGGATAAGGGAAGGGCAGCCGTCTTCGAGGACCGAATCACTCGAAGTTTCTGGGCTTGAAGCAAAGCAGTCGACGGATTCTGTCGGTCGTGCGTTGATGTTAGGACGGACGACTTGATTCAAATACAAGTAGTCGACATCCTCCTTCCAGCTGACATCTGCCTCGCTCTGCCGACCTTTTCTGTCTGACGAAGCAGGCTTTTGTGTGTTTGCGACGGCCAATTTGCAACTTGCGACTTCTTTTGGCTCAGCCAAAGACTCACAGCGACAGCAGTAGCAGCAATCGCAGGCCAACATCAAAGACCCAAACGGCAACGTAAATAAACTGGTTGGTTGGACGGCGGCCGCGAGAAAGCAACTGTATCGTACGTAGTCGGCACGCGCACAGCGCCCGCACAACAGTGTCCCTTCCTCCTTCGCCCTCGCGCGCACGTGAATCAGGGGTGACCACAGAAACAGATTTAGTGTCAGTTTCAGTTTCAGTATAAGTTTTCACTGCAGTTTCAGTTTCAGTTAACTAAAACTAGGTTCAAAATGCGTATTGAAACTGCTTGCACTATCGCACTAATACTGAAACTGTCTATGGACTTTCAGTTCCAGTTTCAGCTTAAATATCGCTGGTCATTCTAGTTTCAACTCAGTTTCAGTTTTAGTATATTTAACTGAAACTCAAACTGAAACTAGTTTCAGTTTCTATGGTCCCCCCCGATATGAATCACTGACTCGATCGGCCTGCTTTCTCGACACAAGAGCGAGAGAAGAACCTAGACGACGACCAAATAGAGGGGGGAGAGGTGATCACAATCTTAAAGCGACAGACAGACGTGTGTACTTCTTCATCGCACGGAAGCAATAGCGCGAGAAGGTGCAAAACACGCGACGACAACAGAGAGAGAAACGCAACACGAACAAAGACAGCGGGCCCGTTTTCGGAATGAGATGCCGGCGAGGGGTTCAAGTGGTGCCTAGAGCGGCTGAGATTTTCTTTGTCGGTGGAGCGAGCGACGACGACGACGACGACGAAGTAGAGAGAGGGCGCAGACGGCGGAATCGAAGGTTGGAGCCTGAACGGCAGATTGGACGCCGCTCTGTCGGCCACCGCGCGGTTAGAAGCTCTCTTCGCCGAAAGGCTCTGCCAAGTCGTTGCTGTCGCCTGACTCGTCCGGCTGAAAGACGTCAGAAACTACTGCTGCGACAAGTCTGGCAGAGGTGAAGTTTGAGGCTTTCGTGGCTACTGTATATGTCGTAGCCCAACATGGTATTCAGCCCAATCTGGGATTGGGCTAGCCCAACATGGTATCCCGTGTTGGACTAGCCCATCATGGGATCGCGCATCACGCGCGAGGCTGGCGCACATCGCGAGAGCTCCCCCACTGATACGCAAGGCGGCGCTTGGTGATGTGTGGCGCCTCTGTCCAACCTAATGAAACCCCCCCCCCCCCTCCCCCACACCGCACGCTATTCGCCGCGTCCGACAGGCCTCCCCGCCATATCCTAATCTCTTCATTTTGCGGCGAGTAAACAATAGACGATTCAGAAAACAGCCATGTCCCAGAAAGCAGATACGAAGCGCGACATACAAACATGTACCAGTTAATTCATGCACGTTTTGCTACCCAAGTGGCATTCTCTGCCGCAGGGCACACCGTTCTTGCGGCACGCACATCTACTGAACGCAACGTTTCAGAACAACATGTGTGCGGAACACCAATATTCGTTTTCGTGCAGTGTGTATTACCCTGCAAACGGCGCAATCCTCGATGTATTTGGCCACGGCACCTCTGGGAACATTGGCGTAGATTTGTGATAACGAGTGCTTCATCACTGAGCTTGGACAACACCACGACAGGCTTATTCGTCTCCTTGAGCAGAATAGCGCCAGTGTTTTCGCACAATTTGAAGGTTGCTCGGATTCTGCTTCTCTGATTGGCAGTTGTTCCATCTATGGGAGCACCCAGACTTGCTTTCAGCACGTTTCTCCACCTCTCGCACTTGTCTTCATCAGCTGGATTCTTTGTAGGAGGCATTTTCACTACAGCCGGCCCATTGAATTATCAAATGACCGCAGTAACAAATGAAGGGACTGCGAGACATCTGATTTTGAATTGCAAGGCCATGTCAATCGCGGGGGGAGGCCTGTCGGACGCGGCGAATAGCGTGCGGTGTGGGGGGGGGGGGGCTAAAAATGGTGGACCACAGAAAAATCGGTACGGACCACAGAAAAATGGGTATTCGCACAGAAAATGGGTACTTGCACAGAAAAATGGGTATTCACACAGTAAAATGGGTATTCGCACAGAAAAATGGGTATTGTCACAGAAAATGGGTACTCGCACAGAAAAATGAGTATTCGCACAGAAAAATGGGTATTCGCACAGAAAAATGGGTACTCGCACAGAAACGCGATAATATTACGACAGACTCAGGCTCAAGCGTTGGCTCTGGCTAAGGCTCAGGCTCAGGCTAAGGCTTAGGCTTAGGCTTAGGCTTAGGCTTAGGCTCAGGTCTGCGATCTCCTCCTGCTCAGGCCTACGATCTCCGCCTAGCCTACGATCTCCTCCTGCTCAGGCCTACGATCTCCGCCTAGCCTACGATCTCCTCCTGCTCAGGCCTACGATCTCCTCCTGCTCAGGCCTACGATCTCCTCCTGCTCAGGCCTACGATCTCCGCCTAGCCTACGATCTCCTCCTGCTCAGGCCTACGATCTCCGCCTAGCCTACGATCTCCTCCTGCTCAGGCCTACGATCTCCGCCTAGCCTACGATCTCCTCCTGCTCAGGCCTACGATCTCCGCCTAGCCTACGATCTCCTCCTGCTCAGGCCTACGATCTCCGCCTAGCCTACGATCTCCTCCTGCTCAGGCCTACGATCTCCGCCTAGCCTACGATCTCCTCCTGCTCAGGCCTACGATCTCCGCCTAGCCTACGATCTCCTCCTGCTCAGGCCTACGATTTCCGCCTAGCCTACGATCTCCTCCTGCTCAGGCCTACGATATCCGCCTAGCCTACGATCTCCTCATGCTCAGGCCTACGATCTCCGCCTAGCCTACGATCTCCTCCTGCTCAGGCCTACGATCTCCGCCTAGCCTACGATCTCCTCCTGCTCAGGCCTACGATCTCCGCCTAGCCTACGATCTCCTCCTGCTCAGGCCTACGATCTCCGCCTAGCCTACGATCTCCTCCTGCTCAGGCCTACGATCGCCGCCTAGCCTACGATCTCCTCCTGCTCAGGCCTACGATCTCCGCCTAGCCTACGATCTCCTCCTGCTCAGGCCTACGATCTCCGCCTAGCCTACAATCTCCTCCTGCTCAGGCCAACGATATCCGCCTAGCCTACGATCTCCTCCTGCTCAGGCCTACGATCTCCGCCTAGCCTACGATCTCCTCCTGCTCAGGCCTACAATCTCCGCCTAGCCTACGGTCTCCTCCTGCTCAGGCCTGCGATCTCTGCCTAGCTTACGATACGATCCCCTCTGCTTTGCCTAGTCTTGGGGCTACGATTACCCTCTAGCAGGCTTTGGACATGATTCTGTCGAGTTTCTGTGCAAGTACCCATTTTTCTGTGCGAGTACACATTTTTCTGTGCGAATACCCATTTTTTCGCTCGGCCTCAGCCGAGCGAACCCTATCAAGAGCTCGGCGTGCGTGCGTGCGTACGTACGTGCGTATGTGGGTCACGCTCGCTTCGAGCTTAATAACTCGCTCGTCTGCCGTCGTAGGAAGGAGTTTGAGATATCGCCGGGTAGCCTGCGGACTCCTCTCGCCACCTGAGTGTTCAAAGCTGAAATAAGTTTTCAAACTCGCGCGCTACAGTATCCCAAAGTGGGGTCCATTTTAAGACAAAAGTTGACCGAACCTAGTCAAATCGCATATCAAAGTGAAGCGCCCGAGCTCCTGAGCACGAATCCGACAACAAAAAGTTTCAAAAGTTTAAATAGAGAGCTACAGTAACCAAAACGCGTCGAAAACTTTAAACGACACGCTTGCTTCGGGCTTAATAACTCGCTTGTCTGACGTCGCTGGGTTGAGTTCGACACATCGACGGCTAGCCCTCGGACTACTCTCGCGAACTGTGACGTCGAAATAATAATAAGGTTTAAAAATTGCGCGCTACAGTATCCCGAAGTAATGTCCGCGAAAAGTCAAAACTTCATCGAACGAAGTCGAATCGCATATCAAAATTAAGCGCTCGACATCCTGAGCAAGAATCCGACTACAAAAAGTTTCAAAAGTTCAAACAGAGGGCTACAGTAACCAAAACGCGTCGAAAACTTTAAACGACACGCTTGCTTCGGGCTTAATAACTCGCTTGTCTGACGTCGCTGGGTTGAGTTCGACACATCGACGGGTAGCCCTCGGACTACTCTCGCGAACTGTGACGTCGAAATAATAACAAGTTTTAAAAATTGCGCGCTACAGTATCCCGAAGTAATGTCCGCGAAAAGTCAAAACTTCAACGAACCAAGTCGAATCGCATATCAAAATTAAGCGCTCGACATCCTGAGCAAGAATCCGACTACAAAAAGTTTCAAAAGTTCAAACAGAGGGCTACAGTAACCAAAACGCGATGAAAACTGCAGAATTTGCTTTGTTATATCTTGGCACTCGTGCGTTGCAGAGCGGCGGTCTCGCTGAAGAGCTTACTGCAAGCTAACATCAAATCATGCTCACAATTCACCTGTAGTTCTGCGTTAGATCCCAGAGTCTTTTTAAAATTTAGTCCGAAAAGATGATTTTCTTGGTGTAAAGAATTAAACCCGAGCGATACCAATGTTGCGTAGCAAGACCACTCCAACAAGTGTAGTCGCGAGGAGAGTCAAAGACGCTGCACGAAACCGGAAAGGGCCTTGCTACAATCTCAGTAAAAATTCAAAGCTCAAAACCACTCCGCTTTTTAAAAGAGACTTGTTCTGTGCGAGTACCCATTTTTCTGTGCGAATACCTACTTTCTGCGCGAGTACCCATTTTTCTGTGCGAGTGCCCATTTTTCTGTGCGAGTACCCATTTTCTGTGCGAATACCCATTTTTTCGCCCGGCCTCAGCCGGGCGAACCCCTACGAGAGCTTATCGTGCGTGCGTACGTACGTACGTCCGTCCGTCACGCTCTCAGATCTCGGCGTTGGTAAGTCGTAGGAAGGCGATCGTGGGCTCTACGGAAAGGTCTCGACTTACTGGTAATGTCGCTAAGAGACTTCGAAATTCAAAAGTTTGAATTGCGCGCGCTACAGTAACCCGAAGGTCTAAACGGAAAACGGCTCTAACTCGCTCGTCTTACGTCGTAGAGCGGCGTGCGATAGGTCAACTAAAAGGTCTCGACGTGCTCTTTCGTCTGGCATTAAAAGTTTTCTTAATTACGCAAACACGCAACACGAAAAGCGACATTCTCGCGTTTTTAACGCAGAAATCGCTCTAACTCGCTCAGCGTGCGTCGTACGGAGACGATCTTGGGTTGGTTGGATAGCTCTCGACTCACTGATCATTTGTTCTTCTATTGGGCGAAACTCAAAAGTTTGAATTTCGGGAGCTACAGTAACCCAAAGATTTAGAACGCGAAACTTATCTAACTCGCTCGTCTTCCGTCATAGAGAGACGATCTTGAGTTCGTTGAATAGGTTTCGGCACACTGATAATTTCGTTAAGAGAAGTCGAAATTCAAAAGTTTGAATTGCGCGCGCTACAGTAACCCGAAAGTCCAAAACGCAAAACGGCTCTAACACGCTCGTCTTACGTCGTAGAGCGGCGTGCGATAGGTCAACTAAAAGGTCTCGACGTGCTCTTTCGTTTGGCATTGAAAATTTTGTTAATTACGCAAACACGCACGACGAAAAGCGACATTTTTGCGTTTTTAGCATAGGAATCGCTCTAACTCGCTCATCGTGCGTCGTAGAGAGACGATCTTGAGTTGCTGGATAGCTCTTGACTCACTGATCATTTGTTCTTCGATTGGTCAAAACTCAAAAGTTTGAATATCGCGAACTACAGTAACCCAAAGGTTCAAACAGCAAATGGGCCCAAACTCGCTCGTCTTACGTTGTAGAGCGGCATTCGTTCGACCGTTTGAAAGCTTACGTTGAGGCAGTTGTTGAACGGTCATTCCTAAAGAAATACTTTTGTTTTTTTAAACCCTTGTCTTACGAACAACTTTGTCTGCAAAAATAATTAATCCCGGGCGATCCCAATGTTGCCCTGCAACAACCGCTCAGAAATGCGTGTGTCTTACTCAAAAAAAATAATCCCGGGCGATCCCAATGTTGCCCTGCAAGAACCTCTCAGAAAGGAGCGTGTCAGAAGTAGCGCATGAATAGTGGACTCCGGGCGGGCGCGCGTCATATCGGAAAGGCTTCGAAATACTTTACAAAAGTATCCACTCTTTTACTCTTCCACTTTAAAACACTCACAAACCACTCTGTATTAATAAAACAACTCAACTTTTTTAAAACAGCTTGTTCTGTGGCCCATACCGATTTTTCTGTGGTCCATACATCCACCCGGGGGGGGGGGGAGGGGTGGGGCATTAGGTTGGACAGAGGCGCCACACATCACCAAGCGCCGCTTTGCGTATCAGTGGTGGAGATCTCGCGATGTGCGCCAGCCTCGCGCGTGATGCGCGATCCCATGATGGGCTAGTCCAACAAGGGATACCATGTTGGGCTAGCCCAATCCCAGATTGGGCTGAATACCATGTTGGGCTACGACATATATACTGTACTGTACTGTACATACGTGCTGCGCTGCTTACTGTAATACACATGTGCACAGAAAGAAGGAAACCAACCGAGGTGACGTAGAAGAAGTTCTCGATCCTGTCTTTGCCGTATTTGTTCTCGGCCTCGCAGTAGTAGGTCGCCATATCTTGTGCATCGCGCACCAGCAGGTCGCCGCTGGGCAGGATCTGCGCCCAGAGGAGACAGGGGTTACTGTAGGCGCATACTGTAAGTAGTCAATCAGCTCTACTCACCACGTGTCGCTTGTCGGAGCTATCGAGTAGGACGCTGTTCCCTTCGCCGTCCTCGGCGTACCAGCGGATTGTGGGGGCTGGAGAGCCGGCGGCTCGGCAGAAGAGCTGGGCGTTGGCGCCGCTGTTCTCGAAGCGGCCCAGGGTCCACATGTAGATGCGCGCCGGCGACCCTCCCTCCTTCTTCTCCTCGCACTTGGTCGACTCGCCTAAAATAAGCATGAGAAATAGATACAATATGTAAGCAATCGCAAATCTTCAATTCAACTTTCACTTCTGAAATACTACAGTAACCACCAACCGCTGGAGACGACGTCGACCCTGGCGTGCGTCAGGCGCTTGGTGTGGCCATTGTCGGCCACGCATGAGTAGACGCCGGCGGCGCCCTCGTCGGCGCACTTGACGGCCAGACGGCTGGAGGTGATGCCGTGCTGGACGGTCAGCTTCCCCAGATTCAGCAGCTTCTCGTAGCTGTTGTCGTCAGACTCGAATCTGCAGTGAGAAGATTACTTCGCTTCAATTTCCAAAGTACTCAACATTCAAACTGATCTTTTGGCGAGCCACTGTACCCACCTGCCCTGCTCAATGGGTCGTCCATTGTGCAGCCACCGTAGGGTGGGAGGGGGAATGCCTTCGGCTTCGCACGTCAGGGTGAAAGAGTCACCCGCTGCGACCTCCATATCCTCGGGCTGACCCTTGTAGGTGAAGTCCACCTTGGGGGCGGCCATTAGCTCCACTGAAATTCAGTATGACTTATTCCTAATGATTGAACTCTAGTTTGATTTCATTAAGCTACGTGAATTCCATCAATCTTAGTGTAACTAAACTTCATCTCAACCATTATTGCTTGATTGCGCTCTGTTTCATCTCACTTCGTCCATCTTATTTTCCCTGTAGTTACTTGCCTAGGTACATACGTTATTTGTCATGTCGTAGTTTAATATATTCTTTATTTTACTTGTTGCCTTAAGACTTTACCTTTGTCCAACTGACTGGGCAAGTTCTCTGCGATTTCCATTGAGAGGGACTGAAACAAAGTTTGATGTCAAAACAGGTCAACTGCATCGAAATCCACAAACAAACGGCGCACCCTAAGCGTGTTGGCGGCATCTGCGGAGTTGGCGGGAGCGCCGAAAGTTGCTGGGATGTGCTCTAGAGAGAGGATGAGCAGGAAACTGGAGACGAAGGCTTGAAGACCCATTTTGCTTGCTCCTTTGCTTCCTTGTACTTCTCTGAGGGCGACAATCGACAGTCCAATCTGGAGTGCAGGTGCTTGTCGGGCTGGCGGGCCGGCGAGTCAGTGAGTCTCTGAGAGTCTGCGAGTAGGCGGCGGCGACAGGAGGCGCGAAGAGTGGCTTCCTAGAAGTCGAGAGGGGCCATTTATACGACGGGCTCTCGGAGTTGCGCGGCCTGCCTACGCGCCGGGGGGGAGTCAATCAGGCTGATGACAGGCCATGGATGGCTAGTAGAACGGCCGTCGCCTTGCGGCTATGGCGACCCGATGAATGAAAGCGGCCGGTGGGCGTGACAGTTCCACCTTTCGCGGTGACGCGCGTGGTCGGGCGCACGCAAAAAAGCTTCTTCCACGACGAGGTTAAGGTCACTTCGACCTACATACTGTACATAGGAAAGAACTTCTTACGCAAAAGCCGTCTGCACTCGCGCGGCCTAATGAACTTTTTTCACGAAATGGCCCGCCGGTCAAGGTAGTGGTTCGCGAGTCACCACCTTATTTGTGGCCAGACAGGTACATACGATGGCCCATTGACGTCAAATGGGGGAATGAATATTTTAGAGGCTAAAGGGCAAACTGTTAATTGGAATAACGGACCAGTCTGGCTGGGATTACCTAATCAAAAGTTTCTCTGGCGGATGAACTCATTAGGGAGTATGTAGGTAAGACCAGGTAAAAAGTCATGTTTATAAGCGGCGAATTGGGTCGAACGCTTGTCGTCAAGTCAATCACTGAACATGACGAGAGCGGAGTCACAATCGAATGATGCGGGGGTAAAAGCTCTCAAAACCTCAATCACTGATGGGCAGGTGACAATCCATAATCGAAATCTTGCATAATTACGATAGAGATTGACTGATTTCTGAGCTACAGTATACTGCAGGTATAATTGAACTTTTACAAGCAACCCATTTGATATTGCTTGGCAAGGTGATGTCAGAGCGCGTCGTCTCGACCAGCAAACAAATCCCAATGATTTTCGACTGGCAACGATTGAGCACACATTAGGAATAGGCATCCAGCGTATCTACTCGAGCGCGACAAACCGCAACCGACAGCTAAGCGGTAGGTTATTCGAAGTGTGGTGGGCGGGGCGCAGTGACGATTGACGAAGGCGAGACTCGTGAGCGCGAGCGCGCGCTCGAACCTCTCAAGATAGCGTCGGCCGAGTGGAAATGACACTCCTTGCGGTGGGAGAAGAAGCGCAAATGCCACGCCCAGCGACCGACGACAAGACGCCAGAAAACATCGAAATTAAACGGGCTCAGCTTCGCCCTTAACTGAGCTGCGCATTGAATGGAAACGTGCCCTTTTCACTCTCTGAAAGTCGTGCGAAGCAAAGGTCACGTTTGAGGCGCCGCTTTTAGACGACAGAAGACGTCAACTCGGCCAATTTCATCATATTGGGAAACTTGTTTGTTCCGAGAGTGCCTAATCGAATGAATTACGGAGTCGGCGCGAGACGCGCACGTGTCTCCTGCGCGACGAAACGGCGATCCTGCGAGCGTGCATATTTCGCAAGAGGTATGTATGTACTGCACTAGACGTGCACGTAGATATAATATGTACATGCAGGTGCTATGCAGCGTACCTACAGCAGTACCTACCGTACCCGTGCGTACATTGACACACGTGAGGCTTCACAAGTCTAAGGATGATCCGAAGGCGAGTGCAAATGAATGAGAAGTCAGTGGGCATACAAGCACCAAAATAGCAAAGGGTTCGTAAACTGATTAGGGGATTTCCGTCGCATGAATGAAAAGAAAAAGCCAGACGTCTCGACGCAGAAGAAGCAGCAGCTATAATTTCCTGACTGGACTGTCTTCAAAACATTTCTCTAAGGCGCCTTCCTTCCTATGTATTTGTTGCTACTGTACTTAAGGAAACGTTCATTGATTGTGAAGCAGCTGCAAACCCCCGCCAACGCAACTATTTCCTAATGACTGTGATTCGGTATGTTTGTCTGCATATTTGGTCCCTTAAACAGCAGGGTGGCCGTTAGCAGCGCTAATGCATACCCTTAGGCAATGAACTAAGTACTACCATACAAAGACACACAACAGTCAACACTAAGTACAAAGTACTGTAATTAAGCCTACGGAATCGCTTGCTCTCAAAAACAAAAGTGTCCCGGAGTGGAAGGAGTGAAATTTTGCCACACTCTGCACACCTGAAGTGCTTATAAAGCCCGTCCAGGTTAGCTAGCCCAGGCGCTGACTTCTCGAGATGAGATCATGGCGCCGAAAAAAGTCCGTTAGCATCTGCGCTACGTCTTCTTAGCAGCCACAAAACTGGGCTCGCCTGGAAAGCCGACTAAGTGGGCCCACTAAGTAAGAGGCGGCTCTTCCAGCCGAAAAAAAGTGATTGTTCGCAGCTTTTCTCGCAGTGGAAGGGGCTTGTTGCCAGTTTATCTAGCGCGCGTGTCACCGCCCTTCGCCGATTGCGCTCCGGCCGGATTTAGCCGCGGGTGAGTCGGCCCAGACGCGCCAAAAAGCGCGCCGCAATCGACAGAGTGAGGGGGTCAGAGAGGCGCAACGTCGGGTCACGCGCTCAACCGGTGGGCGCCCCACCTGCGACGGCGCCGCTCGAAAGGAGACACCGACGTCGCCGGCGGCGTTCGTAATTACGGCGGCGTGTCTGCGGCGCGCGCGCGGATCAGACGAGGTCTCCACCATCACCATTGGACGCGCCAAAAAGTCGATTACGTCGCGGAGCCGACGCTCGGCTCGCGACACCAAAATGGGCGGGAATTAGTGGAGCGAGCGAGAGGCAACGCGGCGCGTAATGGGACAAGAAAACAGAGGGAAGCCGCCGGCCCGCTAGATTGGATTGGGCTATTTTGGAGAATGTGGGGGGGGGGGGTGTGGTAAAGGGAGCCGCCCACACCCATGCGGCAGGCACACGACCCCCCGTCGTTTAGGCGATTGCCTTTCGGAATTTCGTCAGAAGCCCTGACAAGTTCCGCTCAGGTGGCGGCGAACTGAGTGGGCGGGAGCGAGGCGAGAGGAGCGGACGGCCGACCGAACGAAATGTACCCCCATATATACTCCGCGCCGACGAGAGAATTCGGGGAATTTTCGCGCGCCTCCAGGCGTGAAGGAGAGGGGGGGGGGTGAGTCACAGGCGCGTCCCCCCTCAAACTTCTTCCCAAGAAAGAAACACCAGATGACGACGGCAGGCGACAGACACAGACGACAAAGGGGGGGGGGGGGGGGAGGAGCCAATTTTCACCCATCGATTCATTCATCCGACGATGACGAATAAAGGGTGCACTTCGACTAGACGATCTACGACAGACTTACGGAGAGGTAAATGTTGTCCACCTGTCCTGTCTATTGTCGGAAGGTCGGCGGAAGCGCCATTACTCATGCAGTTCTCGCTCTTTGGAGGTCATCTCAGTCTGTGCGCCGCCGCTGACGCAACAACTCGCCGCGCGCCGAAATCCACACCTTACAGTATCTGATTCCCATTAGTCGCGCACGCGATCGAGTACAACTGTTGACCGTTTGAGCAAGGGTTAGAACGAGAGCTATGATCCGACAGCGAATGAACGGACCCACCTTCTCACGACTCTAAGTGGAATCGGCCTGCGCATCGAATTACAGAGAACTCGGACGCAAGCGCGCGATCGACTGACGCAGCCGCGAGAATGACGTCACTTTTCGGCCCGTTTCCCCTCTCCTACACTTTTGGCAAAGAAACGACTATAAAGTGAAGTGCGCAGTTGTGGCGCTAAATTGAATTTGCCTTCGTCAGCGGGGTGAAAACAAGCGAAATCCAATTGAATTTCGAGCGGGGGTGCGTACTGAGCGGCCGTACATACCAAACGGACGTGCCGGCGTAGTAACCAGGCGCTCATCCAAGCTTCGTTGCAGTAGTACAACTACACATAGGCTTCTTTCTATTCTCAAACGCCTACATTTGTATGCCCGATAATCGCTATATATTCAGAGACAAAAGTACATCCCACTCATCCGGGGTGGTTTTCGGCGTCAAGGCGCGCTTCCGCCGGGAAATGAGCGGCGCGCGCTACTGACGCACCGCGAATACCCCCGTCGATTTCACTTCCTTCTCTTGAGAGAGGGGAAGCGGAAGAAGGTCACACGTGTATATGTGACAAAAACAAATGCGCCTTTTCCGCCACCCACGTGCGCCCAACACTATGTATAAAGGTCACGTTGCGCGTCAACGAGCTACGGTATCGTCTGCTACAGAATCACACCGCACAGACATCGCCGTCTCTATCACAGGAAGTGTGAAGTTCTATCATGCACGTACGACGTACTAACGGAACGGATGACGGCTATCTATCGTACTCTGTCCTCTACAAAGTGCGCAATTGTTCACAAGTGGTCAGCTGCTGCTTCTATAGGCGCTTTCAAGCTTCTCCAATTCTTCTCGCCAACCGCACTCGCTCGCTAGTTCCCGAACTCCTTCAACCAAATCCCCTGAATCCAAACATTGAGTTGACATCATTGGTACATATTTCTGCACTCAACGATGACAGTAACCTTCGTAGACGACGTCGTTCTCTCTGGGGCCGTATGCAAATGAACCCACGGCTTCCTTGTTGATGAGAAGTCTTGGCACGGAGCCAAAGGTCCTGTCGGCCAGACTGGCGAAGGGGTAGACCTAAAAACAACGCAGCAAACTGTCACTACAGTACTTCATTTCGAACGAATCTCATCACTATAGTACCTCCAATGAAGTACCCATAACGATGAGCAGATTGCACAACGGGAAGTCCACGAAGTGGAGCAGGAATCTCTTGGGCAGCACCTCGCCAAAGAACACGATGTTGGGCTTGATGACGAACTGACCAAAGAATCATGATCACTTCAACAGTCCATCAGTGGAGCAGGCAGAGACGGCACCCACTTCGCACTTGGGACAGCGCGGCACTCTGTCGGCCATCACGTCTTCGACGAGGTCCTTCGCTTCAAATGCATCCTGGCAGCCTTGACAGGTGGCCGTGGCGAAGCTGCCGTGCGCTTCTACCAGCTTCTCTCGGTCGATGCCCGCCTCTGCAACCCATCCAAACTGCATACTACTGGGTACTGCAGAGGTGACAGCGGCATACTGTGGGATTGCGGTGGTAAAAGTCTCATACTTTAGGATTACTGTAGCCCCGCCGCATATTGTAGGATTGCGGTACTGGTACACGTCTCATATTGTAGGTAGTACCAGTCTCCAGGCCGTCTATGTTCTGCGTGTACATTCGGAGCAGCAGACTCTTCTCCTGAAGAAGGCGAACGAAGTGGTGCGTGGCGTTGGGTGGGTAGTTGCCCGGATAGAGTTCCTTTGCCAGCTGGGTAGGGTGAATAACGACATCTGGGTAGCCAACTCATACAAAAGGTCAACTTTCGACTGCACTTTGAAGAATGGCTCGGGCCGTTGGTGAAAGTAGTTGATGTCGAAAATCGCCTCTGGATAAGGCAGGTTGTACTGCTGCAGATTGTCGTACAGGCCGGTACCCGGAGTTCTGCAGCGTTACAAGATATCGAGTGAAAGTGTGACAATAAATCTAGTTACTGTAACACCTAAAGTCCGGTATGCCCGAAGCGGTACTAATGCCGGCCCCTGCCAAAACGATGGTTTTGTTGGCTTTGCCATCGCGCAGCATCTTGGCTATGGTCGCCAAGCATGCCTTGGTTACGCCCATCTGAAACGACGCGCGACGATACAGGCGTATGCGTCCATATATTTGAATGTATGCATCCTGCACAATTAATATATAATCATGTTGTTTGCATTGTATAACGGGCAACTGATGATAAGAAACGCTGCAGCGCGTTGAGAAGTTCCAATTCAGTCACTGTCGAGTCAGTCAAATCAACAACCACTTTACTCGAGCTCAACACCTCTGACAACACGGAAACAAACAAACGACACGTGGAATACTATGCTCGCGGATCAGTCCGTGAGATTACCGTTCGTTCTGCAACGGAAGCCAAAACCTTGGAGCGCAAAATTAACCCGACACAAAGACATCCTATAGATCAGCGGACACAACAAAGGATCGCACAATCATGGCAGACAAGAAACAGAGATTGTTGCATCAATGGAACGCTCGACAAGACAACCCAACAAATCAATCACAGCGATCTTCCCTACTCAAACGAAATTGCACGCAACGGTTGTCCTAGAGCTGTGTATGTACTTTCCTTAACTTATTGCCACTATATCAAGTCAGGTCACAACAGTCGTCTTCTCAGGAACCACAGCAGGCAGACAGTGAGACAAACTGCCCACACAAATTTAGCCGGCTCGAAAGGGTCGGCCGCCTGCCGGATTGTGCGCAGAAACTGGGCGCTCGTGGAAGAAGAGATTTTGGGCTCCTGAATTGGAAACTGTCGCTCAGAAACAAAGCATGAACGAATGCAAAAAATTGACTAAAATTCGACCAAAATATAACTTACATTAATTCAGAATTAACATCAAATATAACCAAAAATAAACCAATTGATTAGTTTCTAGAACAAATAAAATAAACCACCAAAACAATAATTAAATAAAATATAATAAATTTCATAATGCAAAACCATTAAACAAAACATAGGGGGCAAGGGAACCAAACACATCGACAAGTCGAAGAAACGACACAGAATTCAAACAAAGACCCCCACCACACCGCAGAACAGACGCTTCAAAGCAAAATACACCACTATACCATTGTCTAAGCCAAAATGCATCAAAGCCACTAAGTCATTCTACCTCAATCAAGAAGCCCCTCTCCCTCAGATATCCCGAGATGCTTTCACTCTCCAGTGCTATGGGCGGCAAATACTCATATTTGAACTCTCTTCTCCACCAGTTCTTGTCGTCTAACTTCTTCGTGTAATGGTAGTGGTAGAGCGAAGCGCGCACGTAGTGAGGCGCCTTGTCTCCAAAAGGGTTCTTGTCCAGCAGTTTCATGACTGAAGGAATAATGTGAACAACTGGAACATTTTGAGAACTCTGCAGTGGTCTATATGGAGTTAGGGTACGCGCACCAATCGTCAAGTCCATTTTGTAAAGTTCAGATTCGCCAACAGCATTCGCCATTATGTCTTTTCAGTTTGTCATTTATTATACTTCACAAAAAGTGTGGAGTATATAGCGATTGTGCGCGAAACGCAGTAGTTTTAACCGGATGGCGTTTGCGCGTGAAGCGGCCGATTTGCAAACGGTCTTTTGCGTTGGGTAGGCCTAGTGGGTGGGCAGCGTGCACGACATATGGGGTCACGCTGCGGGACCCCGTTGGCGGGAAATTCAAAAATTTAAATTTTCAAAGTACTGAAAATTGGGTTGGGCAAGGTAGAACTCGAAAAAGTTGCATATAATGGTGTATACTATCTTTTGATATGTTGTAGTACTCGATAGGGCCGAGGGTGGAAGAAATGAATTGGATCGCTGCGGGACCCATTTTGGCGCCAAATTTGAAAAATTCGCGATTTTTCGCTATTTTCCGACTTTGACGGTTTGCTGTGCGCGATAGGTAGCAGCTAGAGCCGCGAGACAGCTTTTGTTGCTCCTTCCCAGATGTCCTCTATCGAATGAGCCATTAACGGAGAAAATCGGATGAGACACAAAAAAGTTATTTTCCCGCAACTTTTTTGACTCCGGGGCCTAAAATTGCGATTTTCGCGTTTCGGCGTCTGTAGCGCTCGAATGCGTTGCCGAATCGGTTCAAAAGTGGTTTCAAACGATTCTACGTTGAAATCTGGTCCAGAAAAATGTTTTTGGCAAATTTGCAGAGCTACAGTAACCCTGCCGCGTCCATTTGAATATTGGGTGTCTGGTCGACTTTTGCAATATTATACTCGATTTCGGGGTTTTCGGGGGCGCTGATTACGAATTTGGCATTCGTTTAGCGCCTAGATGTACTTTTATCACACCTGTGACTAATCTGCGTGCTACCGTACCCCAAGTGCAGGATTTTGGTTCTGAGAGTCCATAGGAAGTTAGGGGTGTTGTATGTCGATTCTGGGGTATTTTGTGATGCAAATGACGAATTCGGCATTACTTTTGCGATTAGGAGTGTTAGGAGGCCACAACAGGAGAGGAGTCACCGTGCATAGGAGTTCAAATTTGTGGAGTATACTGCGTCCCCCGGACGACTTGCCTGGTTTTCAGTACTTTCTATTGTCACTACTGGTCATTTGATTTGTCACTATTTCATTTCCTACTGTCGTTGTCACTTTCACCGTGTTTCTTCACAATCACCAGGCCCAACTCTGCAATCCGTTCACTGTTCTGTGCAGTACTGGCCACAACTGACCGTCTCTCTCGTTCTGCAGCAGCTTGTAGGCGAAGGAGACGAACCAGGGGTTGCTCTGGTAGTTGCCCAGGGCCGCGAACCACATCTGCCAGTCCAGACGCGGCTGGTGGGGTACTGCAAGCGTGGAGTTTTGATTTTTCTTCCACTTAAAATCACAACTAATTCAAAAAGGCACGCACTGAGGAAAGGCAGGCGTCTGTCCAGACTGCCCGGCTTGTAGAGAAACTCGTACTCCTTCCAGGGGCCGGTCAATTCGTCCGCGCCTTCGACGATGACCTCGGGACGACCGCCCACACCTGAAGAGCAGTGAACAACAATAAAGATGGGACGACACTTAATGAGTGCACCCCTTTTACTGACTGCGTGCACCCCTTTTACTGACTGAGTGCACCCAACGTAAATCTGGCCGGCGTCTAGAATTACTGACTGCGTGCACCCCACAAAATTACTGACTGAGTGCACCCCAAGAGACTGGCCATCCTCCACCTCTGGTACGGAGCGCTAGCAGGGAAGGGGCACAGCAGGCCTGAGCAGGAGGTGAATAAGATGGAGGAGTGTTTATTCTACTTACAGTTTGCACTAAAACTCGGTCGGCGTCGCGCCTGGCGGGTCGAAAACTGAGGCTTAGCGCGACCACCAACTTCAGGACGCGCTTCGCGCGCCCTGAAGTCGGTCACCGGTCGCGTTAAGCCTAAGCTTCGACCCGCCAGACTGCGACGCCGACTGACTCTTGTGCAGTGTGGGCGCAGGGCGAGCCTAAGCATAGCCTGAATTCAAACGAGAATCCTTCTTGAAGTTTATAGAGCGCCCGTCACAAGATTGCCGATGAGTGGGGTGCACTCGGTCAGTAATTTTGTGGGGTGCACGCAGTCAGTACTTCTGGACGCCGGCCAGATTTGTGTTGGGTGCACTCAGTCAGTAAAAGGGGTGCACGCAGTCAGTAAAAGGGGTGCACTAATTCAGATTTTACCATAAAGATGAATTGGGGGAGGGAGGTCTGAAGCTTGAAACCAATCCACCCACCGGTCATGGACCGAAAGAGTCCATAGCCGTGAACCAGTGAATATTTGTCGGCCACGCGGTGCCAGCGATAGATCTCGGGCCACAGCTCTATCTTGCCCTTGTGACCCAGGATGCCGGTGGTGAAGGGCACCTGCACAGTTCATCCATCAATCTTTCAACCCGTGAAAAACACTCGACAGAGCACGATGACTCACCAAACTGACGCAGAACAGCAGAGTCGCAAAGGTGCACATCCAAGTGCACTGGACCAGTGTCACCACCTTTCTCACAATGTTCTCGCTGCGCTTCACGTCGTGGAAGCATCTGAAGATCGAAGTGCGCACAGTGGCGCAAAACATACACAAAATTGCAAAAACAAAGATCATCAATCTCTACCTAAGGAAAGCCGTGACCACTTCCCAAGCGAACAGCACTGAACCGAGCACGACAATCCACTGCATAGACCATCCCAGCGTCCTATAGAACTCGTCCTTTGTGAAAGCTATAATTGAACTTTTTTGCTTTTTGTTTTTTGCAAAATGCGCAAGCAATGTTTTACCAGTTTTCGTTGCCACCTCCACTTTCTCCAGGTTCAACCTGACGCTGAACCACTTGGCAATGTAATAGAAGCTGGCCCCGTAGCAGCAGCCAATCAGCATAGCCTTGACAGTGGCGTGAAGTTTTCCAACTCTCTTTCCTAGGATTTCTTTTGTGGAGAAGCTGGAGTAATCGGAGTCGGCCAAGAGGGGCAAGCAAGCCAGGGTGTATGCCACGTTGAAGAAATTGTAATTGCCAGTCAGCATGATCAGAGCCATGAGGAAGACCTGAGTAATGAAAAAGGTCGTGATGATTTGCCACGAACTTTCGCAAATATAGACTTAACTTACACAAGCGCAAAACCTTAGGATGAGACCACAGGGAAAACCAAGACGCTACAAAGTTGTCACAAATCTTGCGTTGCAAGCGAATATTGTTTACAATCTCGAGCCTTTTCGTCACAAAATTGCTTAGAATGGCGCCGCAGACACCAAATTTTTCGTCATGGACGTGCTACCCCACATGATTCATCATGGGGTGGGTCTTACCACAAGCATGTAGAAAGTCACTACCAATCACTGACACGCTTCATTGAACACTCCAATCTAACCTGAGTCCAGAAGGCGAACTGCCTAATGTGCTTCAGAGGAAGAAGGAAGAGCAAGGGCGCAGGAATCTCGATGTAGTAGACGGCGACGACGCTGAGTCTCTTGGTCCAGCCGGGCATCTGGTGCACGAACCAGGCCAGTGGGGCGGGAAGACACTGGCTCTCGTAGTGGTAGTGCATGGCTGCAGATAGAAGGGGAGAATGGGCCAGTTTCTCAGACACTTCGGAGGTTCAGCGGCGTGTGAGAAAAAAAGCCTGCAGTTTCAGATGTCCAGCGACACGCTACAGAAGTCAGAAGTCTGCACTTTCAGAGGTTCAGTGGTATGTAACAGAAGTCAGCACTTTCAGCCGTTCAGTGACACGTCACTGTAGGGAATGAATGATTACATTCATTCCCCAGGTGTTTCGCATACCGCTGTCGGCTATATCTGTCTGTGCGCCCACCAGAATATCTACCATGACCACCGTAAACTTCAAAGCCCATCTATAAAGCTTCTACAATAGTAAACAAGAAGACCAACCGGCCGCGGCGACCACGCGCTGCCTACATCACAGAAGTCCGCATTATCAGACGCCCACTGTGATTACACAACACAGCAGCTTGCAGCTTCAGACGTCATTTTGTGTCACTGAACCTTCCAGTTGCCCACTCCCACTGTCATCACAGAGGTGTGTCACCACCAACCTGTCAGTCCCCACCATGTGGGGCACTCGCTGGTCAGCTTCACTACCCCGGAGGCGAACATCAGTCTGAAGGCGAGCCACTTGACAAGAAAGAGAGACACGTTGTCATGGGGTAGTACTGAGCTGTGACAGCCCCATCTCAGGAGTCTCAGGGGAGCGACCATGGCAGTCAGGAAGCCCACTTCATTGAGAAGAGTGTCCCACTGGAACCAGAGGAAGGTCTGGCCCACCTGAAGCGCAACATTTTTAGTGGGAACCAGCAAAAAAACATGCAAATACCGACTGTACGCCCACAATAAACTCCCACCTGCGTACACGAGTAGTAGAGGTACCAGACGGCCAAGAACAGTGTGCAGTCTCTGAAAGCGCCGAAGACCACCGGCAGCGTGGCCAGACCCATTCCGAGCAGGCAGCACAGTTCCAGAGCCTCTGAAGGCGTCAACTGGAACCAGCTCATGAACAGGTGGAGAATGTTGGGTCTGTCCCCTGCGAAGGCGCAGTCGACCATGCTGGCGCCCTCTGAACGAGTGCGCTTTTTGCCCATGGCAATGTGTACAATAGTGCCATTGAACCAAAATGCAAACTGAAACAAATTTCGCCTCTAGTGGGTGGTGGCCTCACCGCATGGGTCCAGCGTGGAGCGAACCGGCAGGATGCCTTTGTCCCCATAGAGGCCTGCAACAAATCCCATTCAGCGTAACGTATAACACCAAAAAACTTCAAACACAAGAACTACAGCACCCGGTATCTGGTGGTAGAGTGAAGAGAAGGCCCACAGATAGACAAAGGCCATCCCAATCAACAGGGCATTCGACACCTTCGCGGGATGCATCTTCGCTGCCGACTTCGCACTTGACGACCCGCAAACTGTCATTTGAAGTCGCCACTGTTTTTCACAGTTCAAAGGTACACTCACTGAGATACTGTTCCCATAGCAAGGCACCATCAAACAACGCGAGGTAACGGTTTTATTCCGCACAATAACCAAATCAACACACAAGGGAACGCGAGGCAAAGATCGGGCAAAAAGTCAACGTCAGGCGATCAACCAATCGTTTGTCGCGACGACAGTTTTGGACTAGCACAACGGTTCCTATGGGAGAACACGTCTGAATACAGGGTGGGTCAAAACGGTGGTGCACAAACTATCGCTTGTGCATCGTCTACAGTATGCAACTGCTACCAGTGGGTTACCCCACAAAGACCCACCCTGTGCACTCATTCTCTGTCTCTCCCACTCAATCGAAACTCTCGCTCATCATGAGCAGCACTAGGGAGGTCCAGCCAGTGTGTGGATGCGAGCCCAGTCCCTGCCCAGTCTTATCGTCGTAGTGCTCCCATATGTATCCCGTTCTCTTGTACTCTTTGGCCAGATTCTGTATGAGTGCCGATCTGAGGTCCTGGTATGCTGAGGAGGCCCGATCGCGGTAAGGGCCGGGCCTATTTGCAAAGTGTTTCAGGGACGATAATGCAAGATAGTTCATGTTGAGCCAGATGGAGCCGCGCCAATAAGGAGGGTCGTGCTCCGTGTTGCGCTGAGAGTAGAGCGGGGAGGAGGAGGAGAGGGACCTGAAATACACAGAAAAACAATACTATAAAATAGGAAAAGCCCGGTTGTGGAAATATTTCGGACAGTACACACTAAATCCGGGCGTTTTCGTGTCCGAATAAAGATTTGTGGCACTAGCTCCACTCTTCTCTGTCAGAGCCTTTTCCAATTTACGGTATAGTAGGTCGTGATTAATACCACAAGTAACTTCTTCAGCTAGTCATGTATTAGAGATGCGTACGACACGAGCACGGTAGCACCAATTAGCTACTCTCTATTTCTCTGACAAAGCACAGATTGTGAGGAAAACGTATTCTCTGCAAGCCTCTGCACCCTTCAAATTGCTGTCACCTGAGTCCATAGGGGCTCCAGAGGAGCTCTTTGTCCGTCAACTGATCCAGGATCTTGCCCAGTTTGGGCGAGTCTGCCGAAATCAGTCTCAGGAACATAGGGTAGAGACTGACGTAGCCGAAAGTGTCTGTGACCAGGCGATATCTGGGCTCTTTCTGCGTCACGCGCACCAATTCAGTGCGCAGCTGTCTGGGCACTCCGTCCGGCCCTATGACGGGCTTGGGTCGCTCCAATTTGACATTTCGCGTGTGCAGACCGTAGTCGGCGTACCTGGAGTCGAGTGGAGATACATAAGTACTGTACGTAAAAGGTGTGCAAAAAGTGAGAGCCAGGGCATACTACAGAGTGTTTCTGACACAGTAACAAAACCGAAGGTCATTCTATCTGGAGAGTGAATGGGGTCGTTTTGCGCAACGTCAGATCGCAAATCGACGGCGCGCAAAACGACGCCATTCTCTCTTCAGTGACTGAAATGAACTGAATGGACTGAAATACTGGTACTTCGCCAGAAACACCGCATAGAATGTCCTGTCAAAATTTCAACGTGGCACAGTAAGTCAAGCTTTAGAACGGTAATCGCAAAGTAAGGGTCCAATTTCTTGTTACCTGCCAGTTTTCTCGGACCAGTGGAGCTGATTGAGCCGCTTCTCGTCGTTGAGATAGTTGGCAGTGGCCGTATATACAGGGTGGGCCAAAAAAAGTGAGACCCCTAACTTTGCGGCCGCCGTTCTCAAGCATGACTGCACCGATTGACTTCAAATTTGGTGACAACACACTACAGAGTGTTTTTGATCGTCGGTACAAATTTCAACCAATTCTGTGCGTCTCACGCCAAATGGCAGCTACGCGCGCAACACCATGCCGAAAATTGGGTGCGGACGGCGAAGAGGAGGATGGCGGCAAATTCTGAGATCATAGATTCGGGCTGTTCGATGGGGCCGCCACCCTGGTCGACCACTTGCTGCAAGCGGGGGCCGAAACCGGTAGATCGAATTGTCCGTTAAACTCATAACTCTTGCACAATCACATCCTTCAGATGCCACACGCTGGTAATGGGGTGACGGTAGACATCCGTAGACTCCACAGTGTATTCGTTATCTCTGAGATTTTTTGACAGTGTAATGTTTGATAGTCACACGTTGTCCCACACCGTCTAACGAACTGCATTCCGATCACTATCTTACGGATGACGACTCACATGGCCATCCTCCTCTTCGCCGTCCGCACCCAATTTTCGGCATGGTGTTACGCGCGTAGCTGCCATTTGGCGTGAGATGCACTGAATTGTTTGAAATTTGTACCGACGATCAACAACACTCTGTAGTGTGTTGTCACCAAATTTGAAGTCAATCGGCGCAGTCATGCTTGAGAACGGCGGCCGCAAAGTTAGGGGTCTCACTTTTTTTGGCCCACCCTGTATTTGGGCGTCCTCTGCATTGCCCACAGCGTCCGCCAATCTGGCCATGATGCTGGAAGACGCCGCCATCCAGCAGTAGAGATCTAGGTGGTACTCTTCCTCTGTTGGGTGGGAGGCTCTGGGGTAGTCGTCCAGACCTGTGCAGAAGTCGTGCGAAACGCGGTAGCGCGGTCTGCACACTGCTTGAAATTGCGTGGCATTCGAGCGACGCTGCCAAATCGACGCTGATTGGCTGATAGATGGAACGTCCACCTAGAAACCAATCAGCGATGATTTGGCCGGCAGCGAAAATGCCACCTCAATTAGTGGATCTTCACAGGCAGTATTGCGGACCGCGTTAACTGTTTCAGAGGTGAGATTCAGTGAAGATTCATCGAATATGCAAGCGAAGTCTGCCAGACAATCTCTTTCCAAGGATTTCCACAAATCAACAAAAATCCACACGACCATCCAAACCTGAAGGCAGGGTCTTGGGATTGAGCTCTCTGTCAGTGGTGACGTTCCTCCCTCTCCATCGGTATGTCCCAGGAGCCACTCCAGCCTGACTGGAGTTGAGCCAGCTGTACCACAGCCTGAGTCTGGGGTAGATCCTCTTGAGAAAGTCAATTTGTTTGCCAGAGCTTTCAGAGGTGTCCAGATATGTGCCGATGAGATAGAAGAACATGGGCGGATTGGCCACGGAGTTGTGCTGGATTATGAACTCTGCAGGCACCTTCATTTCGGCTTCAGCGCCCAGTATCATTTCCCTGGGAATCCAGCCTGCAACGAGAGGGAAAATGGATGTCTTTTGTGGAAGGATTTTATTGAAATATGGTCATTTGGCGCTAAATTGGCAAACACAGACAATAGCAATTGTTGTCAGACAACAGAAGAGCTACTGTAAGTGTGACTACAGTGAGCAAACTCGAACAATTTATCAGTCTTACACTATTGTCATGACACTTCACAGGCAGTGACGCTAGGCAAGTCACAGCAAAATCTGAAACCTAAAACTCTCACATGTGTGAGTGACCTTACAGCAGCCACTTTCCTCCTTCCAGTCACTCCCATCTCCTACCCTATTACTCACCTTCAATATTCATAGTATCCAACCAAGAGCCAATGATCTCGAGAGACAGATCGGGGTCGAATTGGCGCAGCAGCAGGTGGTGGAAGCCCTCGTCCCAGAGGAAGCCTCTGGGGAAGAAGGGCCGAGAGGGCACCGTGGTGAACAGCGTCATTGGCCCGTACAGCACTGGCTGAATATGTAAGTGTGATAGGCCAGTATTCTTGAGATTGTGCCTGTGCCTGAGCCTATAAGCCTAAGACTGAGCCCCTGAGTTTTAACATAAGCCTGAGCCCAAGGCCAATTGTGGCGGCCGATTAGCACCACAGACGATTACGGTCGTATACTAAGCAAGCATTCGTATGTCCCCCCACCCTAGCGTTGTACTTGGAGAGGACGCGACTGCTACCGTAGAAGTGCCCGATGCTTCCCAGCATGTTGCTGAGTGCCGCGTGTCCCAGTTCCATGTAGACTTCAGGGTAGCTCTGCAGTTTTAATTGCGATCTCAGTGCCATACCACCATGTAAACAATTGTAAACTCCACTCAATACCATTTTCTTCAGCCGAAAGGCCTTCTCAAACTTCTCTTCAAAAGCCTGGGTGCGCTCCATCAGTTCCTTTTCATAAGCTTCCCCTCTCAGGGACGCGGGCCGGTTACTGTAAGCCTCCGATTCAAACACAATTTCCACTTCGCCAGCCTGCAGAAAGGTTAATTGGACAGCCAGGACGTTGGGTCGTTCCGTTTTAGGACCTTCGCTCGGGATGTAGCCGGCCAGACCCAAGACGTGCGAAACGTGCTTGGATTTGGGCATCTTTATGATGCCTGTGCCGCTGATCATCTGCAAGAGTGAAAGAGGACTGTCTAATCGCAGAATACTATAGATTTAAGGCAAATTTATCCAATGAAAATGTCTCAAGCTTTTACAATGACAACTTCAAAAGCAAATTCTGAGCGTCAAGTAAAAAAAAATTGACAAAAAATAACCCAGCGGGTAAGTTTTTTTAGAAGCAAAGCTCTCTGTTGACGATTCTCGCCTTCTAGACGTCAAAGTTGACGCTCAGACAACAAATTTGGCTGTAGTTACGCCAACGATACATTACACAATCTACAGTATCCCCCACCAGCTCCTTCATCTGTCTCAGGTCGGCCGCAGGCTCCATTCTGGCGGCCAGAAACGTCTTCTGCACAAAGTTCTTAGCGTTGACAAAGCTCAGGCGAAAGTTCCCTAATTCTGGAGTGTAACCGTCCACAAAATCGATACTCTGAGCGTATTCCTCGCCCACAAAGTGGGGTCTCAGGTAGCTGCCGTCGTCGTCGGCGGCGCCCAGAGCGAAGTAGAGAAGGTAGGAGTGGAGGGCGACACTGGGGGGTGTTGTGTCGTCGTTGGAAGGCGCAGACTGAATTTTTTGAGCGGAGAGAAGTATGAATGTGGGCTAGTGCATTTGTGGAATATTCATGGGATGTGCTACATGTCAGTGTCACGAGGAATACGCTGCGTTGTGTTGCGCTTGAAACTGAAGAGCACGAGGAGTGAAACACTTTCTCATTAACTCTATAGCAGTGGCACTTCCGTTTGTGGTACTGTAATAGTGGCCCATTTGGTAGAACAGTTTTACCGATAAGCGCACAGTTGAGTATTGATCTCTGCACTGCAGCATAGCTCTATGTGCAGTTTGCTGTTTGCAAGCATGCTACAACCCTGCAACATGGACCAAATTCCCCCTGCACCTCTGAAGGTCGGGCGGCCACTCTGGCTGTCCAGTCGCCTCCTTTACCTCCACCAGGTCTCTTGACAAATGAAGTACACAGAGTGATAGAGTCGTCGACGATCTCTTGTACGCCGAAGCTGCGCCCGTCGTGCGCCGTCCATCCGTACTTTGCCAGGCCGTCCCCTTGGTCGCACCAGTGACTGAAAAAGGGTAGAGTATACATACCTTTGCATTTGCGACCACCAGGCTGACCAATTGTCGAAGATTTCTTTCTGTCTGTCAATTGTTCTAAGATTTCACGAAATTCGACCTAAAGTTGCGTTGTGAGCGCAGCTTCGAATGACACCGCGCATGAGTGTGTACTGTAGCCTACCGTATCCTGGGCATCTGTATCCCTGCGTCTCCCTCCCCCTCAGGCTGCTTGTACCACATGAGGCCGAAGACTGGTGATCTGGGGCTTCTGGCCTTCATTCCAAAGTAGAGCTGCGACCTGTAGCTGCCCCAGAACATCTCCTCATTCTTCGCCGCTGTATACCAGTCCTCCGATAGAATCTTGGGCAGCTCAGACGGAGTATGGACCAGACTTGGAAGTCGGACAAACGTCTGATAGGCGTAATAGCCGGCTATGGCCGTCAGAGACGGCAATGCGACAGTCAGAAGCAGCTGCGGGAACAGGGAGCCCTTTTTGGAGGCGCTTCCCTTCCGGTTGGCAGAGGAGCGCCGACCCAGAGGGGGAGAGGGGCTCTTCTTGGAGGCGTGGTGAGATGTGGAGGCGCCGCGAGCCATTCTTGTGTTTGTGAGTGACTGTGACCTCTGACAGACTCTGATTTTTGTCAGACAAGTAGGCTTTCTAGGTTCCGCCCTCTTCCAGCCATTGCATTGAGCCCAAAACAGCTACCATCTAGCTGTTAGACTGCTTCTCCAGTCCAAAACAGGGCAAATTCAACAGCCGTCATTTCTGAGACGGCTCTCTGCTACTCCTCTTCCTGCAATCTACGCAAACGGTAAAACACGTTTGCGCCTAGACGGCTTCGGAAAACAGGACAACTGCAAACGTCGGTGTAAAATTGAAGCCATATCATAGTTGAGTTCACATGAAGTTGAGTACATTATACTCGTGCCATCAATTCACAGAACTATCAATCAACGTCGGATTCACAAACTCTGAGAGAACGCACCGGCGGACGGATTCAGCAAGATCGATGAATGATCGCGCCACGTTTAGAGCTGCCGATTATTGAAGCGACTGCGGGTAGTTCAGGCTTCATTCAGGCTTTGGGTGCGCAGAAACGACACAGCTTAGCCACAGTACACGCTGCGCGCAACATAACAAACGAACTCTGTACAGTCCACCCAGAACACTCGATGTATCTGTACCAGTATGGTAACGTAGCCACCGTATTTTCCGACCCCAAACACACGACTCGATTAAGTATACCTCGCGTAAAGTACGGATAGTGCAGTGTAATAGCCTTAGTGCGCTCAGGCGACAAGTTCAGTGGCACAGGTGAGGAGGGTATACGGTAGGGACTGTAAAGCCAAACGACGGGAACGAACGATTATGGAAAGTTGCTACAACAAACCGGAACGCAACCTGTGTGGTGTCAACTCGCGCGCGCACACACTGTCATGACTCCACAAGAGATGACGAAGTAAGAAGCACAAAACTGACCCGCTCGCGAGATACGTACGATGTCGGCTCGAGACGAGAGTAGCAGGATACTGTAGTAGAAGATTGGCCCGCGCGCGAACGGTAGTAGTGGCACAAACTCGGAACCAGTATATGAATAAGATGCAGAAATGCGTGCGACAAGCGCGCGCCCACAATCCACACAACAACAACAACAGCTCACGAATGAACGTTTGCCCGCGCAATGAAGTTATTGCGCACTTGTCTCGCTTAGAATATCCTGGGACCAGGAAGTGACTTTGGCGGCGACGGGGTCGTAGTGTCCTGCCAAGAAGAAGGTATCCTCTTCCCTCTCTGCCTCTGTAAGTCGACTGTATTCAGAGTAGGAGCAGAGGTGACAGCGGGCGCTGATGCTCTCCACGCCGTTGTCGTCGCTGTGGCCAGAGGTGAACAAGGCGTGCTGTAAGCATGAGATTTGCATATGGATAAGCATTCAGATATCAGATGGCGTTCCATTCATGAGAACACTGGGTTGCAGTGCGATTAGAGTGTCATTGAAGTTGATCGAGCTACGTTTCGCGCCCGCACCTGAGCAGAGTAAGGGTTGAATCTGAGCGCTGAATTCTTCCGTCCGAGTTGTGAATACACCAGGCTATCATGTGCGCAAGTATAGCTCCACTAGTTGATACAACGTGCTTTGGAAGGGTGGAGTTTCAATTAACCCTGTATTTGCCACCCACCACTTTGAAGCTCTCATCTCCGCCACAGCGCTTCTCCCATGGTTCCATTCCACCCCCTTCTCCTCCAATGTTGGTCTCCTTCCAGCGGTAGCACCAGGAGACGCGCACCTTCTTCCACCCATTGCTCGTCTGCCAGAACTCGTCGATTATGGCCACGTAGGGCTGCGACGAGGCCTTGCGACTGCCGGCACTGGCAGGGTCCAACATGTAGACCAGGTCTCCAACCTATAATGCTTTTCCATAATGACCTCATTAGAGATGCATTAGTTGAGCAAAGGGTTGACAAGAGGGTTGTCAAATGCAACCCAGAAGTCTGAGACCAACATGCTCAACGCATGGCAAATCCTGACCAACATGCATCACAGTGAACCAACTCAGTTAAAATTCTTCTAGAAAACACGATGGCACTTTGGATCACAAATTTGACTACCGCAGATAAAAGTGACAAACTTTTACCAATTACAGTAGGTACCCACAGACGCGCAGCTATACAGTACCTTGAACTCTGCGGGTCCCTTCCTGAGCGAGTCGAACTTCAGGCGCTTGCGCTTCCTGTCCATGGTGCCGGCGTTGGGCCACTCCCACTTGGCCGATTCTGGGCCGGCAGCTACGACGGAGACTCGACGACCCACCGAAGGCCTTTTGGAGACTTCGCCGGCGGTGTTTCTGCCGTCGGAAGCGCCAGCGCTGCGCCTTCGGGTGATGAACTCGGGTAGCACTGGCGTCTCCACTTCTGAAGAGGGGTGACGACAATAATTATGGTTTAAGTCGCGGACATTTGCGCTCACTGGTAATTGGGAAGTCGTCTGGAAGGAGCCGAATGTCGCGGATGGAGATCTCGGCCGAATCGCCATCATCGAAGTTGATCGTCACCAACTGCTTCTCCAATTTCTGGGCTGAAAGAGGTGCGCGCCTGGCTTCCTTCACCAAAAGATTCCAAAGATTCTAAGCTCAGTTGACAGGTAGGTACTCACGTACCACAATTTGCCTAAACTTTCGTCTATTATTATTAGTGAAACTTCATTTGTTTAACTTAAGATCTCGAGCAGCAGTGTTCCGCCCATCCATGGTGCAGTATGCAGTTAGTCTTGAGTTTTGTGAATTTCTGCCGTTTGCTAGAAGTCAAAAGAGTTAGCTGGTTCACGTGCAGGCGCAGTGCGGCGTTCTTGTGTAAGATCTACCTGGCAGGGAAGCTGATAACAAAGCCTGTACCCAACGTTGTTCACTTCCTACACACAACCTTGCAGTTCGAACCACCTCTAGTAAGCGACACAAACTGACTATGTCAAGTCAGCCACAATGACCGTTGTGCCATGATGTTCCAGTCATCATCGTTTGCGTACCACGAGAATGCCGCCTCTACTTCTCGAGAGGAAGCTCCTTCCTGCGCTAAACGTAGCATACTGAAGGAAACCTCTGCACCTTTCATCGCAAGGGAGCTTAGTGAAGAACCATTTATCGACGAGACAACTGGCGACGGTAATCACGAAGTCACTAGACGTGAAGGCCGACGATGCGTCTCCGTCGGATCCAAGAAGAAAGTGTCATTCAGCAGGACCCATTCAAAGATTCACTTCGACCTCTACTCTCCACCAAGGCACCGGAAATCCACAATCGAAGAACATCCGATAAAAGAGGAAAAGGATGATCTGCCAGCCTTCATTCAACAGTTTATAAAGTTAGTGCCCGGATCTGGCTACAGGAAGTTCCTGGTCAAACGAGCCCGCGAGATAGACCCCAAGGAGCTGAAGAAGAGGAGGTCTGCTACCTCTGGAAAAGTTTTGCTGTACAACAGCGCTTGTTCACATCCGAGCGATAACCTCCCGCTATGGGGCGAGAAAGCGCTGAGGAACTCTGAGACGATATCGATCTACGACCGACCCATTCCTGAGCTGGTCTTGACTGGCTTGGCCAAGGTGATGTCCTGCATGAAGGCGATGGTCACCGGAATCATTTCAAAGATTTCGGACTCGAAAAGAAAGAAACTATCAGACGAAACCGACTCGGCAAGCCAATGATCTCTTGAACTGCCACTCATCGGATTGTAACAACGTGTTGTGTACAGGATGAACGACAAGATTGTAACATAGCAGGGAAGATGAATCTTATACGTCGACAGTTGTAACCAAACATCCTATCAAAGTTGTGAGTGTCGATCACTAAGCTGCTGCATTTATTACGTGTGACTCCAATCTTGTATGTGTATTGTTGCTGATAGCGAAAGACCAAAGCACAATAATGCCGCAGTGTTGTAGGATAGCAAGCAATGAAAGCCCCCAGTTATTAAAGTAGCTCAATTGCCTATTACAAAGGAGTTAAACGATTTCTAGCTCGGCAATTTGCAGTCCTTTCCAAGCGGCATTTCACTTGGGTTTGGGGGCGACGAACGTGTTCGCGAGATAAGAACTGCCAGCACGGCCAAGGACATTTTCGTTTCTGCATGGCAGTTGCCAGCCTTTGTTATCTCGCCGCTGACAAAAGCACCCACTTTGCCCACGCTGACTTTCAACCGTCTCCACGATACTCTGCAAAACAGCCTCGCGCCAGTCAGCCGACACCCCAGACCGATTATTTCGCCAACCATGATGGCCTTTGTGCCGATCGTGATCAAGACGGATCACGAAGGCAAGGAAGTGCCTCTTTTGCTTGAGGAAGCTTCCCCCTACACCAAACGCAGCATTTTGAAGCGAAACTCCGTGCCTCTTGTCGTCAGAGAGCTTAGCGAAGAACCCTTCAACGCTGGCTCTGGAGCAGACGGCGATGACGAGGAGTTCACATTCGAACCTCGCCGCTGCGTGTCCGACGGGCCTCAGAAGAAGGTGTCGTTTGGGCTGACACATTCCAAAATTCACTTCGAGGTCGGCTCTCCGCCCAAGCAACGGACCCTAACGGTCGAGGAGCAGCCGGCCAAGAAAGACGACGACGACGGTCACCTGGCCGCTCTTCTGAGGCACCAGGTCAAGCTGGCGCCCGGCCCCTGCAACAAGAAGTACCTGGTCAAGCCCGCCCGCGAGTTCGACCCCAAGGAGATGAAGAGGAAGGCGGCCACGTCAGGCCACGTTCTGGTCAGAGCCAGAGCCGCTTCGGAGGAAGAGGAGGGGCGTCCCTCCTTCCTGTCAGTCTCTTCGCCGAAACGACACGAGAACGTGGAAGCGACCAAGACGACCGAACGACTTCTGGTAGCGCCCAAGAGTGAGAAGGCTCTGGGTCAATCAAAGAGCAGCTCCCTCTATGACCGACCCATCCCTGAACTGGTCATGTCCTGTCTGGGCAGGCGCTCCTGACGCTGCGCCCACCAGAGCTGATTGGTCAAGCTTCGACGAGATGAGACGATGAGAGGAAGGGATCTCGTACCGTCTCTTTGATGGGGTACTGTGCAATGGGTTACTGTTCATATGTAGTACAAATGTACCTGCCTGCAACTCTGTATGGTTATTAGGGACTCGCTCGAATGTTGTGCACTACAAGTTCGTGAGTGCAGTTTTCGTCTGTCAACGATTGTCCAGGGTCCAGCCAGGTTTCTCTTTTGTTGCGATGAAGCTGCGTTCCGGCAAAAAGCATGCGTCAGAACGGCCTTCTGGTAACTGCCAAGGACTTTGCAAGCTGTCGACAGCGCGCGGACGTCCGAACTTTTGAAACCAAACCAGCGGCGGAAACCAGCCGATAAGATAAGACGCGCGTTTTCGCTTTCTTAGCAAAGACGCGGTGGCGCACCCCAGACCGCGGACCGGCGCATTCTTAGGAAATGACAACTTGGTCGAGCTATGTAGTCTCGGTCGTCCGTCCGTTCGGTCGTTGCGTTCGTCGGCTCGCCTAGGCAACCGTGCGCGGCCGTGTACTTTGCGTGAACCCACGCAAACGTCTAGAGCTTCCTTCGTTCCAAGTAGTGCCCGACTGTGCTAATAATGAGAACGCCGGTGGCCTACAGCGCTGCGCAAGTCAATTAGCGAGGGGAAGTTGGCTATTCGAGGACCTTTCAGAGGCTAACTATAGGTTGCGCAATTCTGAGAAATCGACAGAAATACAGGGTTTTTTTTTTAGGTGACCACATTTTGTTTTCGAATAACTTTTGTGAGTGGTAACCAAAATATGTGAAACTTGGCACAAAGATAGACCTATGTATAAGGTTTTGTTATGAATTGATTTCGTCGAAATTGGTTTACCCGTTAGCAAACCGCGGCGCGTCCCGCTAGGGCACTCGTTTCGCCGACCTCGGCGTCTTTGCCTCATTATAACTTGAGCCAGGTGAGAGATATTGAGACGCGGGTTGTACGGTTAGAAAGCCAAGAAATAAGCTTTAATTTGCTGTACAATATGGCTTGATTCAACTGCTCGTTGCCGAGAAAAACGCAATGCGATACGTTGACGGAAACGAAAATCGGCCCGCGCCACCGTGGCCAGCTTCTCCTCCACGTATGGGGCGCCCGATTCGGGTGAATTGTCGCTTGCTTCTTCTTCCGCATAGGCCATTGTTTCTTGCCGTCAATACACCAAATTAAAGCTTATTTTCTCGGCTTTCTAACCGTACAACCCACGTCTCAATATCTCTCACCTGGCTCAAGTTATAGGAGGAAAGACGCGAGGGGGAATACCTTGCGGGCGCGCGGTTTAACGGGTAAACCAATTTCGACGAAATCAATTCGTAGCAAAACCTTATACATAGGTCTATCTTTGTGCCAAGTTTCACATATTTTCGTTGCCCCTTGCAAAAGTTATTCGAAAACAAAATGTGGTCACCTAAAAAAAAAACCCTGTACATACTTGACGTTGCAAATGCAATACCATTCTTGGAGGCGAGCACATTGTGTTCCACGGTTCCAGGGTAGAGGGCGGGCAGTCGACCGGACCAATAGGCGCACACACGTTGATTCTTCCGCAGCAGCCACTTTGATCCCTTGACCACTTTTGGCCTGAGTTCCTTCAGCTGAAACAATGGATGATGGGATGACGACGACGCAATGACACACATGTCAACAATGTGACGCTTTGGTGCAAATTCGCTCGCATCCAACGAAATTTCAAAGATTTCTTTGCCATACACCGATAAACAGATTAGTCAATAAGCGCCCTGGGAGTTTATTTCTCAACATACCTCTAAGAGGGGCAGTGCGCTTATTGACTCGACCCCTCGAAAATACTAAAATTTGTCTAAAATTCTCAGTTTATTGTCACATTATGCTTGGATTCTCCGCACATACATCCGCGTGAATTTTGGTGTCAAATGCTGTGCTTTTGATTAGGGTCCCTACCCACAGTTAGTAGTTGTGCTGCTATACATAACCCTGTCATGAGTTAGGAATTGTCAGAGAGCATGTACAAGGCGTGTGTATTACAGGCACTTGCAAAGAGTGGGCGCTTATTGGGGCGGTGGGGGGCGCCTACCCTTTCAACAACACTCCAGGGGGGGGGGTGGGGGGGGGGGGGGTGTGTGGGGGGGGCGTGGCGGGGGAATACGGTGCATGCACATTCTCTTAACTTCTACCGTACTACTGACTACAGTACCCACCGCAGTGTTGGTCAGCTCTTCCTGACAGAGGATGTAAGGGCGCGTGGACCGCTGCCCGTCGATGCAGACGGAGAAGATTAAAGCTTCCTTGTTGAGAACCTGAAGGGCGCCCGGGTAGAAGAGGCCGCCCTCCAGCAGAATTACGCGCGTCTTGCTCTTCAGATCGGAGGCTGTAAGGCTCGGACTGTCGCGCAGAGAAGGTGAAGTAGAAGAAGACGACGAAGAAGATGCAGCGTAGGCGAGATCTGAAACTGGACGAGTAAATGCGCCAGAGCAAAGGAGAGGTAGAAACATACCACAAAACTCTCCAATAAGCGCCCTGGGAGATTATTTTTTGTCACCTGCTTCTAGGGGGGCGCTTATTGGAGGATTCATGGCACATGCCTACTTTTAGTCACGCAGATAGATAACACTCGACTACAAAGACTGTCCCTACAAGAACATTTCAACGCACCACTTTCGCCAGCCGAGAACCTCCGCGGCTCGTCGTTGGGCGACAAGCGAGAACTCTGAGATCGTTCGGGAGGTAGCGACAGGGCCGGCGACGCCTTCTTTGGTTGTGCTGCCACAATAGCTGTCGTGGACGCTTCAGAGGAAGCCGGAGGAAGCTTCTCCTCCACCACAACCAAGTCCACGTCGACTGTCAGCGGCTCAGATGGGGGCAGCGACGTCTCTTCCACCATTGACACATCGGTAGCAGCAGCAGGTGCGACAATGAACGATTCTCCATCGGACACGACGTCGATCACTTGCTCGGAAGGAAGCTCCCAGCCGCCGGAAGGCGCTTCGGCTTCCAATCCCTCGAATTCGACGACAGCGCTCTCTTTCTCCCTTTCTTCAGTGGTAGCAACGGGCTGAACTTCCACAGAGCCCGATTCATCTGTCATCGTGTTTTGCTCCATCTGTTGTTGCTGCTCCTTCTTCCTCTTCGCCCTTCTCTCCGCCTTCTCCGCTCTGCATATCGCTCTTCGCTTGGCGCTCTCCTTGAACTGGCGGTCGATGCGTCTCAGCTCCGCCTGGGTCTGCTTGTGCAGCCGCTGGACGTCCAGCAAGTCCAGGCGCAGCTCCAACTCTCGTCCTGTCATGCCCACCGCCCAGTCGGGTATCTGGCGGCCCTGGTCGCAGGTTCTCTGCGCCACGCATCGTTCAGAGATCAGCGATCGACTGCAGTCGAACAATTGTAGCCCGGATGAGTCAAATTCAGAGCGGTGCAGCTGGCAACATGGAGGAGGCGCAGGGAAGGCCGGGTTCTCGGCCTGCCCAGAAGACGAAGCTCGGTCGGGGCTGGCGGGACTGGGAAAAGAAGCTGTGGAAGAGGAGCAGGGCGAAGCCGACGACAGGAACTTCGGAGAGGGCGACGACGACGAGGACAAAAGCGGGACGAAGGGGAAGCTGACGACGCCCAGTTTGCCCGGCGAGTAAGGGGGCGTGAGGTGGGAGAAGAAGCCGTTCTCCGGGAACTTTCCCGGCTTCCTCGGAGGCGACGGGATCGAGATTCGAATCGCGCCGCCGTCGCTCGCTGGCTGGCAGATCATTCCGCATTCGTTTCGTTGGCAAGCCGACACCAACTACGGCGCACGCCGATGACGTCCTTCGACACTACCGTTTGCGGCCGCGCCCACATTTCGTAGATGCCTTCTTTCGGCGGATTCGTCACCTGCGTGTTTCGTTGACGAAACGCGAGAGAAACACGAATGCAAGAACATCTAAACGGCGGACACATGTGATTTCGCACGTGATACAAAATAGGGATGCAAACTGCAAAGGAACCGCATTCGCAGCTCGATTGCAAAAATAGTCATGCGAACCATTTGATGCTAACTCCTGTACTGATACGTGATGAAGCATCTATCAGTGCCTCCTCGACTCGATCGATAGAACAATCTAAACACCGTTCTGCTTTGGCGGAAGGGTAAATACGCAACACGCGTAAACAATGACGCTTCTTCTAGGTATAATTAAACGGCCGGACGATTGGTTTATAGCATACCTACCAAACTATTTATCATTTTGGCAATACTCGAAAATGTTGATTCAGAGTGTGGTATACGATGCCCAATAAAGCGGCCGACAAGTTCACACATCGCACATAATGAATAAACGACAAAATCAACAACAATTCCAAACGAAACTGAACGGGAATTCATTCATCTGGGTACCTTTCGAAGTAAAAGCATCGTCACAAGTCAGCGTTTTGTTGCACTTTGCTCTTCGGCGAGAGACAATATAATAGCAGAGATATATAGATAGAGAAACCACAAATATGCGCTCCTTCCTTGTGCCTAGAAGCAATTCACAGTTTCGAATACACAACATCATGTGTGTGCCACAACTTACACTACAACTACCACTCGCGAAGCGCGACTAATCGAGAACAAAACATAGGCCCACAAAGCGAGACTCCCAAAGTTGGCTCCGTTCTAAAAATAGCGTCCTCTATTGTTGTTGTTATAGTAGCGATACTTGCTGTTCTGATTACGGTATCGATTGTTGCCCCCATGGTAGTGGCGCTGTTGGTGATAGGGGCGCCATCCCCTGCCGCCGCGCTGCTGATAGCCACCGTAGGGCTGACGCCTACCGCCGCCCTGCCAGGAGTTCTGAAGAGTGACATCTGCCTTGACTGATAAACAGATACAGACCACTTCAATTAGACAGCTCATATGTCTACGCCTGGCGACTTGATCAGAGTTCTTGTTTGATCAAATGGCAATCGAAATCCACGACGCGCATCATAAAATTCCCACCCCATATCCCCTCCTCTGCTGCTCGAACTGCGCCTGGAAGGGGTTGACGCCGTGCTGGTGGCCTCTGCCATCCGAGTCGCCGTCCGCCTCGAATCGTATCGCTTCCCGCTTGCGCTCCTTCTTCTCCAGACGGCGTCTCGCCCTCTCCTCAGCTTCCTCGCGGTCTTTGCGCTCCTCTTCTGAGAGGTAGCCGCTCTCCCCCTCATCCTGTTCGTGGGCGGGCGCCTGGCGACTGGACAGGTCCAGGGAGAGACTGCGCTCGCCTGACCAGCTGGTCACTGGAAGATTAGAAGGCGAGGAGTCGAGCTACAGTATCCCTATGGACAAGTTCCACGCATTGAATCGATCTACAGTATTCCAATCGAGGAATTACACGCATGGAGTCACAGGAATAACAATATCCAAATCAAGTGATTCAACTTCAACGCCTACCGTTGCTGACTGGATTCCTCAGCTGTTCCACGATCGAATCGGAAGCTCTCGCAGTGACTCTGGCAGCCTCCAGTGGCGCATCAGGCTCGTCAGTCGACGGCCTGGGCTTCTTTCTCTTGGGCTCGTCGGGGTCCGCGCTTTCTTCATTCGTGTGCTCCCTCCTGTGTTTCTTCTTCTTCTTCTTTTTCTTGTGCTTCTTCTCGCGGCGTCGTCTCTCCTCTTCATCCGTTTCTTCGTAAGTTTCCTCTTTTACAGCGGCGACAGCGCTCTCGTTCTCGCTTCCGCCGCCGCCGCCGCCCGCCCCCAGGCGCTCGAAGACCGACTTCTTTGAGTGTTGCTGGTCGTCGTCTGCGCGTCGTTTCTGCTTCGCTTTGTCCACCTTCTGTGCAGTTTCCCTCAGGTCCTTCAAGTTGATCTTGAGCTTGAGGCCTGGCGAATCGGTCGGCGGCTGCTGCTGCTGCGCCTTCGAAGTCGAAGCAGCGGGCGATTCGATGGTAGAAGCAAAAGGGGGCTTCTTGGAAGCATTAGTGGAAGAGGAGTTGACCGGAGACGGCAGGTCCTCGTAGATGTCCTTGGACAGCTTCTCGAAGATGTTCTTCGACGGGGGAGAGGCTGCAATAGGATGTGCCAATTCAAATACACCTGACAATACGTCCAAAATACGACAATACTCACGCCCGACAGTGTGTACCAATACTCGAATACCCACCCGATTTCTCCTTGGCCTGATCCGACGAGTCGTCGTCGTCGTCGTACGGTACTAAGGGGCCCATCTTGGCTCCAGTCAGCACGGTTCTATTTGCGGGGGAAGACACGCCCACACCCAGCTGCTTGCGCTTCGCCTGCAACGCCTTCTGCGCCACGGATGGGGACTCTGGAATGAGAACAGTGACAGACAATCGATTTGTCAAGATTGAATAGAAACTACAGTGTGTTTCAGAAGATTTCAAAGTTGAATATCTTTCGCCACGCTAATTTTTGACGCGGTTTGTTACATTCAATCGACAACTCTCTAGCGCAACGTTATCTATGTGCCAGTAACAATTGGTTTCATAGGCTCTGCGGTTGCTCTGCTCTTCATGGTTTCATGCTACTACTGCTCTTGTTCAAACTGGCAGGTAGAAGGGTATTCTGCAGCATAAAGTAAGTTGCGGTAGTTACCCTTGACCGTTCTGTAGAATAGAAGAGCGCAGACCTCTGCAAGGCTCGACGGGGCGCGTGGGCACTCTGTCCTGTCTCTTGATGGGCGCCACCTTCTGCACCTGGGGGGTCTGCATCAGAAGCAGCTTCCTCTCCAGCTGCTGCTGCTGCTTCAGTTGGAACTGCACCCTCTGCTGCGACTGCTGCGAACTCTGCTGTTGTGACAGGGGAGTGGGCAGGGGCTTGACTACGACTTGCGGGGTGTCCTGCCGCTGGTAGAACAGCATGTAGGGCCGGTCGCAGCGCATGGGATGGTGCTTGGGCACGGCGGACACCTGCAGACGAATAGCGACAAGTTGCTCCAGTAGTGTAAACAATTAGGATACCATGCCTGGTTAACGTGGGTGTTTTCTCATTCGTGTAAGGTTACCGTAGGAGCGAGAGGATCACGCACGGTGCTGTCGTCCATGAGGTGCCACTGGTCCCTGAAGTTGCGCACGTAGGCGTAGTAGTGACCGGAGTGCGTGGTGTTTCCCATGTGGACGATGATGCCGTACAGCTTGTAGACGCACTGGCCGCTCATGTGCGGATCGGAGAGGTAATCGCGCAGGTCCAGGCGGTCCTGACACAGACAAATGGGAATTGCAGCGATTTCCAAAAGCTACCTTCCTTCATCCCTCCCTCCCTCCCTCCCTCCCTCCCTCCCAATTCCCATCCTAAATCAAATTCAAACTTCTGAGCCATATTCTAACTTTGTAGTCTGTGGGTCGGTTGATCTTGCCGTAGTGGTCGAAGCGCTTCAAATGTATGGTCAGGATGGGCGGCACCCTGTGGATCGTGTAGCGCTTGGTGGCCCGCACCGTCTTCTTGCACCTGAGACCCAGTGTGTTTCGATTCTGTAACGAATAACTCAAAAAATTTCCACACATTTCCCCGCACTTCTCGCATTTGTAGGCGTTGGCTTCGCTCAGAGTTTCTGTTTTAGTAAAGCTCTTCAGAGCGTCGTCGACAGAAGCCAGACTGCCGTGTAGCCCCGTCTTCAAGTCGAGACTCAGATCCATGAAAGGATCATAGGTCGCCGACTTGTGGTTGCACGAGAGACAGGTGACTGGAATTGGAGAGGTGTTACACTCGCGTAAAACACCACAAGACAAAACACCATAAGACGAACCCAAATTGCGCATGTAGCCTCCGAATATCCTGCTGATGATATTGGTCTCTTTGGTGAAGACGGTCATTCTGAAATAAGACACAAAAACATGTTCTTACCCATGACGTTTGCAACAAACAAGATCAAGATATTCCAAGAAAAATATGGCACAAGACTACAAGAGTCGCATACCAGTTTCAAAGAATTGCTGCAAGTTTCACACATTCTGCCATTAGCGCGTCAGTTATGCGCATTTCAAAACACCCTGTAGCGACCCACTGTTTGAGTCGATTCTGGTCAAAGACCTGCAGCCGGGACTTGTGCATGGCCTCCAGCAGGAACCTGAGGAACTCGTGCGCGTCCTCCTGCCTCCCGTGCAGGTAGGACTTCATGATGGCTGAACAG
>JASAMZ010002073.1:0-19052 GCA_030248115.1 Linhomoeus sp. GSCO2_2 | reverse complement strand
GAAGGTTAAGATTGATGATGGAAACAAGAGTTTCTGCTTGTGTTGATTGACCTACAAAAGTTGATTTGGATGTTCCTAATTAGAGATCATTTTTACAAGCACCCACATCATGGCAAAACGACATGAGGTACAGGCCAGTCATGAAGGTTGAGATTGATGACTGCAACCAGAGCTACTGCTTGTGTTGATTGACCTACAGAAGTTCATTTGGACGTTTCTCATTAGAGATCAGTTCTACAGGCAACCACATCACTGCAAAACGACATGACACACACGCCAGTCATGAAGGTTAAGATTGATGACTGCAACCAGAGCTTCTGCTTGTGTTGATTGACCTGCATAAGTCCATTTGGATGTTTCTAATTAGTGATCACTTCTACAAACAACCACATCACTGCAAAACAACATGAGATACAGGCCAGTCATGAAGGTTAAGATTGATGATGGAAACCAGAGTTTCTGCTTGTGTTGATTGACCTACAAAAGTTGATTTGGATGTTCCTAATTAGAGATCATTTCTACAAGCACCCACATCATGGCAAAACGACATGAGGTACAGGCCAGTCATGAAGGTTAAGATTGATGACTGCAACCAGAGCTACTGCTTGTGTTGATTGACCTACAAAAGTTCATTTGGACGTTTCTAATTAGAGATCAGTTCTACAGGCAACCACATCACTGCAAAACGACATGACGTACACGCCAGTCATGAAGGTTAAGATTGATGACTGCAACCAGAGCTTCTGCTTGTGTTGATTGACCTACAAAAGTTCATTTGGATGTTTGTAATTAGAGGGTAGTTCTGCAAGCAATCGCATCATTGCAAAACGACACGAGGTACAGGCCAGTCATGAAGGTTAAGATTGGTGATGGAAACCAGAGTTTCTGCTTGTGTTGATTGACCTACAAAAGTTGATTTGGATGTTCCTAATTAGAGATCATTTCTACAAGCACCCACATCATGGCAAAACAACATGAGGTACAGGCCAGTCATGAAGGTTAAGATTGATGACTGCAACCAGAGCTACAGCTTGTGTTGATTGACCTACAAAAGTTCATTTGGACGTTTCTAATTAGAGATCAGTTCTACAGGCAACCACATCACTGCAAAACGACATGACGTACACGCCAGTCATGAAGGTTAAGATTGATGACTGCAACCAGAGCTTCTGCTTGTGTTGATTGACCTACAAAAGTTCATTTGGATGTTTGTAATTAGAGGGTAGTTCTGCAAGCAATCGCATCACTGCAAAACGACACGAGGTACAGGCCAGTCATGAAGGTTAAGATTGATGATGGAAACCAGAGTTTCTGCTTGTGTTGATTGACCTACAAAAGTTGATTTGGATGTTTCTAATTAGAGATCATTTCTACAAGAAACCACATCATTGCAAAACGACATGAGGTACAGGCCAGTTATGAAGGGTCAGATTGATGATTGCAGCCAGAGCTTCTGCTTGTGTTGATTGGCCAACAAAAGTTCATTTGCATGTTTCTAATTAGAGATCAGTTCTACAGGCAACCACATCACTGCAAAACGACATGACACACACACCAGTCATGAAGGTTAAGATTGATGACTGCAACCAGAGCTTCTGCTTGTGTTGATTGACCTGCATAAGTCCATTTGGATGTTTCTAATTAGTGATCACTTCTACAAACAACCACATCACTGCAAAACAACATGAGGTACAGGCCAGTCATGAAGGTTAAGATTGATGATGGAAACCAGAGTTTCTGCTTGTGTTGATTGACCTACAAAAGTTGATTTGGATGTTCCTAATTAGAGATCATTTCTACAAGCACCCACATCATGGCAAAACGACATGAGGTACAGGCCAGTCATGAAGGTTAAGATTGATGACTGCAACCAGAGCTACTGCTTGTGTTGATTGACCTACAAAAGTTCATTTGGACGTTTGTAATTAGAGATCAGTTCTACAGGCAACCACATCACTGCAAAACGACATGACGTACACGCCAGTCATGAAGGTTAAGATTGATGACTGCAACCAGAGCTTCTGCTTGTGTTGATTGACCTACAAAAGTTCATTTGGATGTTTGTAATTAGAGGGTAGTTCTGCAAGCAATCGCATCATTGCAAAACGACACGAGGTACAGGCCAGTCATGAAGGTTAAGATTGATGATGGAAACCAGAGTTTCTGCTTGTGTTGATTGACCTACAAAAGTTGATTTGGATGTTCCTAATTAGAGATCATTTCTACAAGCACCCACATCATGGCAAAACAACATGAGGTACAGGCCAGTCATGAAGGTTAAGATTGATGACTGCAACCAGAGCTACAGCTTGTGTTGATTGACCTACAAAAGTTCATTTGGACGTTTCTAATTAGAGATCAGTTCTACAGGCAACCACATCACTGCAAAACGACATGACGTACACGCCAGTCATGAAGGTTAAGATTGATGACTGCAACCAGAGCTTCTGCTTGTGTTGATTGACCTACAAAAGTTCATTTGGATGTTTGTAATTAGAGGGTAGTTCTGCAAGCAATCGCATAATTGCAAAACGACACGAGGTACAGGCCAGTCATGAAGGTTAAGATTGATGATGGAAACCAGAGTTTCTGCTTGTGTTGATTGACCTACAAAAGTTGATTTGGATGTTCCTAATTAGAGATCATTTCTACAGGCAACCACATCACTGCAAAACGACATGACACACACACCAGTCATGAAGGTTGAGATTGATGACTGCAACCAGAGCTACTGCTTGTGTTGATTGACCTACAGAAGTTCATTTGGACGTTTCTAATTAGAGATCAGTTCTACAGGCAACCACATCACTGCAAAACGACATGACACACACACCAGTCATGAAGGTTAAGATTGATGACTGCAACCAGAGCTTCTGCTTGTGTTGATTGACCTGCATAAGTCCATTTGGATGTTTCTAATTAGTGATCACTTCTACAAACAACCACATCACTGCAAAACAACATGAGATACAGGCCAGTCATGAAGGTTAAGATTGATGATGGAAACCAGAGTTTCTGCTTGTGTTGATTGACCTACAAAAGTTGATTCGGATGTTCCTAAATTAGAGATCATTTCTACAAGCACCCACATCATGGCAAAACGACATGAGGTACAGGCCAGTCATGAAGGTTAAGATTGATGACTGCAACCAGAGCTACTGCTTGTGTTGATTGACCTACAAAAGTTCATTTGGACGTTTCTAATTAGAGATCAGTTCTACAGGCAACCACATCACTGCAAAACGACATGACGTACACGCCAGCCATGAAGGTTAAGATTGATGACTGCAACCAGAGCTTCTGCTTGTGTTGATTGACCTACAAAAGTTCATTTGGATGTTTGTAATTAGAGGGTAGTTCTGCAAGCAATCGCATCATTGCAAAACGACACGAGGTACAGGCCAGTCATGAAGGTTAAGATTGATGATGGAAACCAGAGTTTCTGCTTGTGTTGATTGACCTACAAAAGTTGATTTGGATGTTCCTAATTAGAGATCATTTCTACAAGCACCCACATCATGGCAAAACAACATGAGGTACAGGCCAGTCATGAAGGTTAAGATTGATGACTGCAAGCAGAGCTACTGCTTGTGTTGATTGACCTACAAAAGTTCATTTGGACGTTTCTAATCAGAGATCAGTTCTACAGGCAACCACATCACTGCAAAACGACATGACGTACACGCCAGTCATGAAGGTTAAGATTGATGACTGCAACCAGAGCTTCTGCTTGTGTTGATTGACCTACAAAAGTTCATTTGGATGTTTGTAATTAGAGGGTAGTTCTGCAAGCAATCGCATCATTGCAAAACGACACGAGGTACAGGCCAGTCATGAAGGTTAAGATTGATGATGGAAACCAGAGTTTCTGCTTGTGTTGATTGACCTACAAAAGTTGATTTGGATGTTCCTAATTAGAGATCATTTCTACAAGCACCCACATCATGGCAAAACAACATGAGGTACAGGCCAGTCATGAAGGTTAAGATTGATGACTGCAACCAGAGCTACAGCTTGTGTTGATTGACCTACAAAAGTTCATTTGGACGTTTCTAATTAGAGATCAGTTCTACAGGCAACCACATCACTGCAAAACGACATGACGTACACACCAGTCATGAAGGTTAAGATTGATGACTGCAACCAGAGCTTCTGCTTGTGTTGATTGACCTACAAAAGTTCATTTGGATGTTTGTAATTAGAGGGTAGTTCTGCAAGCAATCGCATCATTGCAAAACGACACGAGGTACAGGCCAGTCATGAAGGTTAAGATTGATGATGGAAACCAGAGTTTCTGCTTGTGTTGATTGACCTACAAAAGTTGATTTGGATGTTTCTAATTAGAGATCATTTCTACAAGAAACCACATCATTGCAAAACGACATGAGGTACAGGCCAGTAATGAAGGGTCAGATTGATGACTGCAACCAGAGCTTCTGCTTGTGTTGATTGGCCAACAAAAGTTCATTTGGATGTTTCTAATTAGAGATCAGTTCTACAGGCAACCACATCACTGCAAAACGACATGACACACACACCAGTCATGAAGGTTAAGATTGATGACTGCAACCAGAGCTTCTGCTTGTGTTGATTGACCTACAAAAGTTCATTTGGATGTTTGTAATTAGAGGGTAGTTCTGCAAGCAATCACATCATTGCAAAACGACACGAGGTACAGGCCAGTCATGAAGGTTAAGATTGATGATGGAAACCAGAGTTTCTGCTTGCGTTGATTGACCTACAAAAGTTGATTTGGATGTTTCTAATTAGAGATCATTTCTACAAGCAACCACATCATTGCAAAACGACATGAGGTACAGGCCAGTAATGAAGGGTCAGATTGATGATTGCAACCAGAGCTTCTGCTTGTGTTGATTGGCCAACAAAAGTTCATTTGGATGTTTCTAATTAGAGATCAGTTCTACAAGCAACCCTATCATTGCAAAGCGACGTGAGGTACAGGCCAGCCACGAAGGTTCAGATTGATGCTTGTAACCAGAGCTTCTGCTTGTGTTGATTACACCTACACCAGGGGGGGGGGGGGCGAAACGCAACAGAAGGGCGAAAATATGATGGGCGCCACTTAATTCGACGCGCTGTTTCTCGATTTTGCACACTTATACACTAATATGTTCGCTTTCGAACGCTGTATAGACAACCAGTCTCAATGTCGCAATCGGCAGAGAAATCGGACGAAGTTTGAAATTGGTGCCATTTTCGCCAATTTCCGCTCTGTCAAACTTTATTTTCTAGCTCACGCTAGAGAAGAGATAAAATTTTTCTGATGACATATTAGCGATGCGGAATTATGTCCTCTTTCGAATGCAAGTGGTTCCAGCCCGATCGGTGCAGGCACGCAAGAGTTGCCACCAAAAACATGGCCACGGGTCAGAATTTTCGAAATTTCTGAAATTGTGATTTTTTGGTTTCTTGCCCATAACTCCTCGTCCGTTGGACTTTCTCGACGAGTGAGGAGTGCAAACGAATGCTCTCGACAAGACGAATCGAATGGTGGCTGAACCGACCCGATCGGACCACCCTGTAATGTGTTGTGGCCCAAAAAGCTGTCTAGCCCGCTGTGGCGAATTTTGAAAAATTGTGCCCAAAAATTGCTTGGAAGCGAAATTCAAAATTCTGGCCGTACAGTTTTTGTAGGCACCCTTAGTGCTACATTGATATGCAAAAAAATCGGGGCCAGCTCTTAAGCTGTAGGAGGGCCCGGGGCTTAAGTGGTGAAAATTGCTCGGTGTGGAAGTCGGAGCTTCTGTGCACAATTTTCTGCTTCGACCTGTACCGGATTTTTCTCGCCTTCGAACATGATATAGTACCATCCAATCTTAATCGAATGCAAGTTACCGCCAGTCTCTAGCTGGTGCGGCTTCCGAGATATGACCCTCCAAAGTTAACCACTTTCAGTGCCAAACTCGCGTGATCAAATTCGGGTTTGCGGGCCCTGTGTTGTCATTTCGCCGAATAGAGGCCAATTTTCTCTTCGATTCAGTTGGTATCTCATCCCCAAACATCTGCGCACAGGTTTTGGCCAAATGTAATTTTTTGACATATTGTGAAAATTTCATGCAAATTTTCTGAAAAATAATTTTGCGAGACTTTATCGGAAAAGTACCCCTCCCGACGCAGCTTTGAGCGCTGATTCGAATGGTGAAAACCGCACCACGATACGTTCAACTGCGCGCGAGATATAGGCCTTCAAAGTTGTGATGAACCTTAGGCACCATTCTGTAAGAACAGCCAACTTTGAAGGCCTGTATCTCGCGCGCAGTTGAACGTATCGTGGTGCGGTTTTCACCATTCGAATCAGCGCTCAAAGCTGCGTCGGGAGGGGTACTTTTCCGATAAAGTCTCGAAAAAAATTATTTTTCGGAAAATTTGCATGAAATTTTGACAATATGTCAAAAAATTACATTTGGCCAAAACCTGTGCGCAGATGTTTGGGGATGAGATACCAACTGAATCGAAGAGAAAATTGGCCTCTATTCGGCAAAATGACAACACAGGGCCCGCAAACCCGAATTTGATCACGTGAATTTGGCACTAAAAGTGGTTAACTTTGGAGGGTCATATCTCGGAAGCCGCACCAGCTAGAGACTGGCGGTAACTTGCATTCGATTAAGATTGGATGGTACTATATCGTGTTCGAAGGCGAGAAAAATCCGGTACAGGTCGAGGCAGAAAATTGTGCACAGAAGCTCCGACTTCCACACCGAGCAATTTTCACCACTTAAGCCCCGGGCCCTCCTACAGCTTAAGAGCTGGCCCAGATTTTTTTGCATAACTATGTAGCACTAAGGGTGCCTACAAAAACTGTACCGTCAAAATTTTGAATTTCGCTTCCAAGCAATTTTTGGGCACAATATTTCAAAACTCGCCACAGCGGGCTAGACAGCTTTTTGGGCCACAACACATTACAGGGTGGTCCGATCGGGTCGGTTCAGCCACCATTCGATTCGTCTTGTCGAGAGCATTCGTTTGCACTCCTCACTCGTCGAGAAAGTCCAACGGACGAGGAGTTATGGGCAAGAAACCAAAAAATCACAATTTCGGAAATTTCGAAAATTCCGACCCGCGGCCATGTTTTTGGTGGCAACTCTTGCGTGCCTGCACCGATCGGGCTGGAACCACTTGCATTCGAAAGAGGACATAATTCCGCATCGCTAATATGTCATCAGAAAAATTTTATCTCTTCTCTAGCGTGAGCTAGAAAATAAAGTTTGACGGAGATGGCGCCAATTTCAAACTTCGTCCGATTTCTCCGCCGATTGCGACATTGAGACTGGTTGTCTATACAGCGTTCGAAAGCAAACATATTAGTGTATAAGTGTGCAAAATTTTGTCAAGATCGGTGCAGGTACGCGCGAGAAACAGCGCGTCGAATTAAGTGGCGCCCATCATATTTTCGCCCTTCTGCTGCGTTTCGCCCCCCCCCCTGACCTACACATTTGGATGTTTGCAATTAGAGATCAGCTTTCCCATTGCCTATCGCCACTCATCTACCCATTTGCTTCCTCCAGTGTTCTCCCTCTTGAGAAGATCAACGACGAAGACTGACGTCATAGTATTCTTGCGTGCTTTTAATAAGAGAGCAATATCTGCTGCCCCTACGCACTGTATGCTACTGCACTATGTAAGTCCCCACTGTTCATTCGATGCACATACAAGGAAGAGTGAAAATAGGTAGCTTCGTTCTACCTCAACCTATTCTGTTTCTCTCTCTGCCGACTGTTGAGTATTGTACTGTGCAATCGTGTCTACCACTTGCAATGAAGAAACCACTAGTGGAAGAAGTGTCCATGTCTCAACTACAAAAGTTCATTTGGACGTATGTAATTAGATTGCAGTAATTATGATTGAAAACTGACATGAGGTACAGGCCAGTCATGAAGGTTAAGATTGATGATTGCAACCAGAGCTACTGCTTGTGTTGATTGACCTACAAAAGTTCATTAGTTTGTTTGTAATTAGAGGTCAGTTCTGCAAGCAATCACATCATTGCAAAACGACACGAGGTACAGGCCAGTCATGAAGGTTAAGATTGATGACTGCAACCAGAGCTTCTGCTTGTGTTGATTGACCTGCATAAGTCCATTTGGATGTTTCTAATTAGTGATCACTTCTACAAACAACCACATCACTGCAAAACAATATGAGGTACAGGCCAGTCATGAAGGTTAAGATTGATGATGGAAACAAGAGTTTCTGCTTGTGTTGATTGACCTACAAAAGTTGATTTGGATGTTCCTAATTAGAGATCATTTCTACAAGCACCCACATCATGGCAAAACGACATGAGGTACAGGCCAGTCATGAAGGTTGAGATTGATGACTGCAACCAGAGCTACTGCTTGTGTTGATTGACCTACAAAAGTTCATTTGGACGTTTCTAATTAGAGATCAGTTCTACAGGCAACCACATCACTGCAAAACGACATGACGTACACGCCAGGCATGAAGGTTAAGATTGATTATTGTAACCAACCAGAGCTTCTGCTTGTGTTGATTGACCAACAAAAGTTCATTTGGATGTTCCTAATTAGAGATCAGTTATACAAGCAACCCAACCATTGCAAAGCGACATGAGGTACAGGCCAGTTATTAACATTGCGATTCATGGCTGCAGGCACTGGTAGAATGGTTTTAGGCGACGTTTCGCCTGCCTAACGGCAGACTTCTTCAGGCCAGTACCCTAAACAGAGGCACAGTAACAGCTGTAGACAGAGGTAATGGTCACGCCTAATCACTCTCAGATGTACCTGCAGCCATGAATCGCAATGTTAATCACAATGGACGGCACTTGAGTCTGAAGCAAAAGGCCAGTCATGTAGGTTCAGATTGATGCTTGTAACCAGAGCTTCTGCTTGTGTTGATTGACCTACAAAAGTTCATTTGGATGTTGTAATTAGAGATGAGAGCAATATCTGCTGCCCCTACACACTGTATGCTACTGTCCTATGTACATCTCCACTGTTCATTCAAGGAAGAGTGAAAATAAGTAGCTTCATTCTACTTCAACCTATTCTGTTCTCCCTCTGCGACTGTCAAGTATTGTACTGTGTAATCGTGTCTACCACTTGCAATGAAGAACCACTAGTGGAACAAGTGTCCACATCTCAACTACAAAAGTTCATTTGGACGTATGTAACTAGATTGCAATAATTATGACTGCAAACTGGCAAAGGTAAAGGCCAGTCATGGTTTCGGTGTAAATTGGATGCTCATAAGTCGAGCTAGAGTTGGCCAATCGGGGCGATTTTTTTTATCAATAGGTCTCTGGAAGGCGCAGGGTGGACGACAGGGTCCCAACTTCTGTCCGGAACCTGATTTTTGGCAAGTTTCCAAAAACCTGATTTTTCGGCCTCCGACAAACTTTGCAGGCCTAAAATAAGCTTCTGGTAGAACGGACCGAGATGAGCTATGGGCCGAATATGTAAAAGACAAGGCTATCTGACAATAGGGGCGCCGTTGGGCTGGGTCCGTGTCTAGTGGAACAAATGTCCACTAGTGGAGCCAGTGTTCATGTCTCAACTACAAAAGTTCATTTGGATGTTTGTAATAAGAGTCTAGAGATCAATTCTACAAGCAACCCTATCATTGCAAAATGACATAAGGTACAGGCCAGTCATAAAGGTTACCCAGAAGATCAAAATCAAACATGATTGTTTTCTCCAGATCCTGAAACCTCTCAGAACCAGATCCCCAAGGGGCCTGGCTCGCGGCGACTGGCGACATGACAAAATGTGGGATGTGCCATATAGTCTGATGCAGTATGGTGCAAATTTGTTTGGCTCTGACGATGCTCCTGGCAAGGATTTGTGAGTGTGACAGTATACTTGGGAAGGGACTTCTTGGACATGGTTACAACTCAATTTACTCAATACAACCCTGCCTATACCATATAAGACATGGATTTCTCCTGCCAGAACATACCCTGGATTCAAACACCGAGTATACTGTATGACTATACGAATAGCGCACATCATAGAACAGAACTTGCAAATTCATTTGGTGCCACTCCTGGCACGACTTCTGTAGAACATCAGGATCTGGCTGACTTTCAGGATCTGGAGAAAAACAAACGTGTTCGATTTTGATCTTCTGGTTAAGATTGAACATTGTAACCAGAGCGTTTGCTTGTGTTGACTGACCTAAAGTTCATTTGTTCATTTGTAATTAGAGTCCAGTTCTGCAAGCAATCACATCATTGCAGAACGACATGATGACACTAGCGGGCCCAGGGGGGGGGGGCAGGGGGGGCACTGCCCCCCCCCCTTACGGTCCAACCTTTGAGAAACAATTTTCTTAAACGACACACGAATATAAACAAATTTCGCCTGCGGCGCTGTTTTATAAGAGAATTTGGCATTTAGGGACCAAAAATCGCCAAATTTTCGCCTGCGGCGCTCAATTTAGGCAAATTTTTGCACAGGGAAGGCGAAGAACGAAAAAATTTTTGCCTGCGGCGCAATTTTTATCCAAATTTAGGGTATCTAACGGGTTGCAAAGGTCAATTTTTGGCGATTATTGGCGTTAAAATTGCCTAAAAGTGCGAATTTTTCGCTTTCGATTTTGTGCCCCCCCCCTATCGGAAAATCCTGGGCCCGCCACTGCATGATGTACAGGCCAGTCATGAAGGTTAAGACTGACGACTGTAACAGCGCTTCTGCTTGTGTTTATTGACCTACAAAAGTTCAATTGTTTTTTGTAATTTTCGAATTTTTGAATTAGAATTTTCGAATTTTGATTTTTAATTTTAGCAAATCTTTTCACTACAATCGTCAATCAATATCACTCCCCCTAGCAAGCACTTCGTGCAACATCATAGGTTGTCATTACACAAGTCTCTTTTAAAAAGTGGAGTGGTTTTGAGCTTTGATTTTTTACTGAGATTGTACTTAGCAAGGCCTTCCCGGTTTCGTGTAGCGTCTTGGCATCGCCTCGCAAATATACTTTTTGGAGTGGTCTTGCTATGCAACATTGGTATCGCTCTGGTTTAATTCTTTAGACATAGAGAATCATAGAGAATTCTGATCTTGATCTGATGTTGGCTTGCAGTGGGCTCTTCAGCGATGTCAAAACCGTCCCTCTGCAACGCACAAGTGCCAAGATACAACAAAACCAAAATCTGCAGTTTCTGATGCATGATTTTGGTTTTTGTAGCACTGTGTTTAAACTTTTGAAAGTTTCTGTTGTCAGATTCGTGCTCAGGAGCTCGAGCGCTTCAATTTGATATGTGACTCGACTAGGTTCCATAAATTTTGACTTTTAGTGGATCCCGCTTTGGGATACTGTAACGCGCGATTTTGACAACATTCTATAGTTTTGACCACTAAGGTCACGAGAGGAGTCCGCACGCTACCTGACGACATCTCAAACTCCATCCTACAACGTCAGACGAGCGAGTTATGAAGCCTGCGACTATGCCAAATTCACCACTTTCCGACGCGTTTTGGTTACTGTAGCACTGTATCTAAACTTTTGAAACTTTTTTGTCGGATTCTTACTCAGGAGCTCGAGCGCTTCATTTTGGTATGCGATTTGCCTAGGTTCAGTCAACTTTTGTCTTAAAGTGGACCCCACTTTGCGATACTGTAGCGCGCGATTTTGAAAACTTATTTTGGTTTTGACTACTCAGGTGGCTAGAGGAGTCCGCAGGCTACACGACGATGTCTCAAACTCCTTCCTACGACTTCAGACGAGCGAGTTACTTAGCCCGAAGCGAGCGTGACGTACGTACGCACGTACGTACGCACGCACGCACGCCGAGCTCTTGATAGGGTTCGCTCGGCTGAGGTCGAGCGAAAAAAATTGGTTCTTAGTGAGTGTTAGCACATTGTGTTAACTGAGTGAGCAGTTTCCACTTGGCTGAACTTTGGAATTGAAGGGGGGGTGGGACAATCGGAGAATGTCCAGATTCGCCAACCAACGTGGTCACGAGGAGCCGGAGATGGCTGGAGAGCAGAAGACAGCCACGTTGCCGAAAAGTATGGTGTCTTTGAGTGCGCCGTATTCTCGCTAGAAGAACCCTATTTCAATGCGGTTTGTACCGTTTTGTAGCTAAAAATATAGCTGTGTAATCGGTGCAAGTCTGGGCCCGGTTGAACGTCCCTACCCTGAGTTAGATGGGGGGTGCACCATTTTGGCCACTTTCCCGCTTTTCGCAAATTTTGGCCAAAACCGCGCGCACTCTTTTCACGATATCTGGAAAACGGTTTGACCAAACGTTCTGATTTTTGCACACGATAATGTAGACATATGTAGGTATTAAATGCCGCAAAAATTTTCAAAATCCCCCTTCGTGAGAAAAAGTCAAAATTTTTCCACACGGCCAAAAATTCACACTTACAAGGTTTGAGGGCCAAACTGTAGGTTACCGAATGCCGTTTTCCGAGATCTCTAGAATGGTACATCAGCGGCCTAAATCGGTTGGGCGTACAGAAAGTTATTTCCGAAAAACGCCCAGTCTCCGTTCTATTTGAACCGACTTTAGTTCCACGGCCGTTGTTAGTAGGGACTGCTCTCGAGGAGTCCACTACGGTCGGTGAAGCCGTCCCGTCGACACGGGCTGGGAGGCGCCATCGGCGGCCACCAAGAAGCAAGCCCAGCATCCCAGCAGGGGGGCACCATGTCGAGTCGACGGATGTTCCAGAGGGTAAAATCTGAATGAGTGCACCCCTTTTACTGACTGCGTGCATCCAACATAAATCTGGCTGCCGTCCAGAATTACTGACTGCGTGCACCCCACGAAACTACTGAATTTGTGCACCCAACTCGTCGGCGCTCTTGTGACGGGCGCCCTATAAACTTCAAGCAGGATTCTCCTTTGAATTCAGGCTATGCTTAGGCTCGCCCTGCGCCCACAGTGCACAAGAGTCAGTCGGCGTCGCAGTCTGGCGGGTCGAAACTTAGGCTTAACGCGGCCGGTGACCGACTTCAGGGCGCGCGGAGCGCGCCCTGAAGTTGGTGGTCGCGCTAAGCCTCAGTTGAGACCCGTCAGGCGCGACGCCGACAGAGTTTTAGTGCAAACAGTAAGTGAAATAAACACACCTCCATCTAATTCACCGCCTGCTCAGGCCTGCTGTGCCCCTTCTGTGCACTCGCTCCGTAGCAGACGAGGATGGCCAGGCTCACGAGGTGCACTCAGTCAGTAATTTTGTGGGGTGCACGCAGTCAGTAAGTCTAGACGCAAGCCAGATTTACGTTGGGTGCACTCGGTCAGTAAAAGGGGTGCACGCAGTCAGTAAAAGGGGTGCACTCATTTAAGTGTCGTCCGTTCCAGAGGGTCTCAGCTACTGGCTGCGCAGCGAGTATCGGCTGGCTGCATCAAGGATTGCCACCCGATGCTTGCGCCTGCCCCTCTCGCTTACCAGGCCGATGTCAAGACAAGGACAGACGGACGACAGAGCGAAGGAACGACCAATACAATCGACATCGCAGCAGCGACTGTACTCACCCTTACCGACAAAAGGCCGCTAGATCTCGCTCCGTTGCGTCCGCGAATCGACCGAGATCGGTGACAATAACATTCTTACTCAACTACGGTAGCAAGTAATGTCGTTCGACTACCGCTCACTTCTCGGCTACAACTACATATAGAGTGCAAAAATACAAAGCAAATTCAAGTTTGACTAACAATAATAAGAGTAGAAAAGTAGAAGACGAAGAAGACAAGTAGACGAGAAGAAGAGAAGACGCCGAAGATGGTGTACGGCTGGTTTGGCGTGGCGCTCGTGTTGGGGATCGTGGCGGCCGCGCTCTGGCTCTACATCAACAGCCAGCCTTCAATCCCAGTGAAGCCGGCGCGGCAAGACCCCGTCGTCGAAGGAGGTGAAACGCGCGACAACCCTGGAGGACAAGGGCCCGCCGGAGCCACCACTGAAGATGCCGACGACGCCATGCCGCAATTGGAAGAGAAGCTCCCCTGGAAAGACGTGCCGGCCGTCCCCGACGACGGAAGCGACCGGCAGGATGTACCAACCGCTCGACGGCGGAGAAGTCGTCAACGCCCCAGCACGCAGTCGTCGACATCGTCGTCCAGCGACAGCCTGCAGCGCCTGACCGACAGTGGCGCCGCTATGCCGCAGACCGCCAAGACCGGCGTGATGCGAAAGAAGAAAACCCAGCAGGCGTCCGGTCAGCAGGCGCAGCGAGACGGAGCGACGCCGGCAGCGCAGCAGCTGCCCCCCGACGATTATTACTTCCAAGGGATGAAGAAGGGCAGCTTCGAATCCGAAGCCGATGAACCGCTGCCGCCACCGCCCGAGATGGTCCATCCCGGAATCCGACGTGCAGCTACCGCTAAAGCCAAGCGACATAGGAAGCCGTCGCCGCCACGCAAACCGGACAAGCTGGAGGGGAAGCTGGAGGCGAAAAAGCTGGACGCGGCGAAGCCGGAAGCGGCCATGAAGCCGGAAGCGGCCAAGCCGGAAGCGGCCAAGCCGGAAGCGGCCAAGAAGAAGCCTGGCGCCGCCAAGAACCCTGACGCGAAGAAGAAGGCTGACGCGAAGAAGAAGCCGGAAGCGAAGAAGAAGCCTGACGGAAAGAAGCACGAAGCGGCCAAGAAGCCGGAAGCGGCCAAGAAGCCGGAAGCGGCCAAGCCGGAAGCGGCCAAGCCGGAAGCGGCCAAGCCGGAAGCCGCCAAGAAGCCGGAAGCGAAGACGAAGCCGGAAGCGAAGACGAAGCCGGAAGCGAAGAAGAAGCCTGACGGAAAGAAGCCAGCGCCGCCGTCAAAGCCTGCTCCAACTAAGCCGAAGAAGTGATATCGATAAACCTTCGCGATGATCCACCGACTCTTACTCTACTCGTAACCCCGTGCGATGCTGACGTTTTGTGCCGGCGAAGTCAGGCCAAAGCAGGCTTAAGCAGCTCCAAGCTACCCATTGACGCGCGATCCGAACAACCAACTCCCCAACCAAGCAACAACAAAAACTAGGACACCAAAGCGACTCACCTTTCTCTAGGTAGGTGTCAATTCACCGCAACCACTGTACTAATCCGACTCCACGCGCGCAGAGAAAGCCCATGCTGGAACTTGGACAGTAAGGAAGACGAGGACAACAGCATCACAACTTCGCCGCTTGTTTAGTAGTCCAACTAGGCACAAAGAAGAGAGACAGAGATGGCACAAGCTGTGGTTAGTTCAAGGACTGCCGGTGACGACACGGTCGAATCGTTAACACAAATCAAGACAAGAAAACCTCAACAGAGATCGTTTACTTCCACTAACTTTTTTTCGCTCCATTTCCTCACTGCGAAACCTGTTCAAACTATATTGTCCATTTCACAAAACACTTTCTCAAACCTAGACGCGGAACAGCGAACCAGCCATAACAAACAGTAGTAGCTCAGTTGCGAAAGAGGATGTCGTCCTGTCGGCGCTTCTGGACGATGGTGCCCGGCTTCTGCTGGGCCGATGGGTGGTTGGAGAGCTCCGGGGGGCAGACGCTGACGGGGCTCTCGAGCAGGCACTGTCTCAGGTCGTAGTAAACGGCCGTGTCGTCGGGCGTCAGGAAGGTGACCGCCTTCCCAGTCTTCCCCGCCCTTCCCGTCCGCCCAATGCGATGCGTGTAGTCCTCGATGCTCTTGGCCATGTCGTAGTTGAGAACCAGGGAGACGTCCTTGATGTCGATGCCTCTTCCCGCGACGTCGGTGGCCACCAGAATGTCCTTGCTGCCGTCCTTCAGACTGGCCAGCGCCCACTCGCGCGCCTCCTGACCCTTGCCCCCGTGTAGAGCCACTGGGTTGAACTGCAAAAATGAGCGCATGGACGGCTAGATCCATAGGTGGGCACAGGGTTGGCAAGGGTTGGCAAATCCAACCCTGAAATCCGAGGGGATTTAGCATTTAGCAATACGATTTCTGACCATTTAGCACCCTGCCCGCCAGGTATAGCCATGAGTGCTATGTCGTATGATGTAAGTTGAAAACCTTGCTCATTTTCTGTCAAAATATATACAGGTAGTGCTGCAATGAGTCAAATTTCGCCTGCGGCGCTTGAAATTTGGCGAAATCTTGCCTGCGGCATTTGAAATTTGGCAAAATCTTGCCTGCGGCGCTTGAAATTTGGCAAAATTTTGCCTGCGGCACTTGAAAATTTGCAAAATTTTGCCTGTAGCACTTAAAACTGGGCAGAATTTCACCTTAGGCGCTTGAAATTTGGCAAATTTTTGCCTGTGGCACTTGAAATTTGGCAAAATTTTGCCTGCGGCGCATGAAATTAGGCAAAATTTCACCTTAGGCATTTGAAATTGCGCAAAATTTCACCTGCAGCATTTGGATTTGGACAATTTGGACATGATTGTGCATGAGACACTGGAAGCCCAGAATTTAGATTGTGCAAAATACCATTTAGCACTGGGCCTGGGATTTGCCAACCCTGATCTGGAGGCCGTGCCCATCTATGGCTAGATCTACAAAGGGTGGGCGTTCTAGTTTGAAGTTTAGAGGAGGTCCAAAAGTGCAATATATGCCTCCGGCGCACAGAAATGGCGAAACTTTTTGCCGCGGCGCTTCAAAACGGACAACTTTGCATCTGCAGAGCCACAACATTTTTACACGATCCAATTCCCTGTAGCGCTATTGGGAAAATGTGTGGGAGGATGGAGTGCGAGCGAATCCTGCCTACATCGGCCGTCGCCGTCGCCGCTATTTGATTCGATTACTGTAGCGACGTCGACTCTTTGTTTGGCTAGTGGGTAGTGTAAGCGAGTGTATCGCCACGTGATTACTGCTTCATGCGTATCGTGGCGCTGTCAACAACTGTGTGTTGGCAGCGGCGTCTGTCGTGTTTCCCGCCCGATTTGGAGTGAGCACGGCTACACTTGCTCCGTCGGTAGGTAGTTGCCTTTGCGTGCGTCGGACCAGCCTTTGGTCTCGGATAAAAGTGCTCGCTTGAATCGCTGTCCAGAGTTGCAGTGTAACGCGGACGCTTAGGACTTCTAAGGCTAGGAACAACAATAGGTAACAACTACAGTGGCGTCAACGGGTGTGGCTATTCACAGAAGATCAGAAGGAAGGCCTCTTTCACTGGAGAAGAGCGGTGTCGGTTCCATCCTTGCGAGGCCAGTGATTGAGGTAGCATAATCGTTTCTCGGCTGGTTGCTTGTAGTTGGTGCTAGGATCGGTGCCCAACCACCGTAGCTTCTGCAAGTAGGCAGTTCGGTTTCGGTTACAAGTTGGCGCTCCCGGGTGGATAGCCTTTGCTTTCGATTCCACTGTATCGTTGTGTCGCCTGTGCTTCCTGGCTATCCGTTCGTCGTTGTACGTTCGTGTGAAGTCTGTGTATGGTTTTGACGCGAACAGGTCGAGGCGTTGATACACCCGCCGTGAAACGATCTGTTGCTGCTGATTCTCCCCGTTTTCATACGCCGTTCTCTTCGCCCGCTTGCTCTGCTGTGCTAGACGCTACGATGAGTGAGGCGGGAGAAGGAGAGAGCTGTCTCTTCTGCCGCGAGAGGTTTGAGTCGGGCTCGTTTCGGAGTCAGTGTGAGGGGGGGTGCCAGAAGTGGGCCCACTCGCACAATAAGCGAGAGTGCCTTCCAGAGGGGAGGGTGGTTGCGTCGAGGGAGGGTGATCTTCCCACGTCTCGCCGGTGGATGTGTGAGGAGTGTGTAGCGTCAGCCGCTACTCTCCAAGAGCAGCAGAAACGGCGAGCGGAGGAGGAAGACAGCTCCCTGCGGACGAACAGCCCCTTGGAGAGGCGCGGCGCTTCCGGACGAGAGCCGCTGCTCGGCGGTGGAGGGTGGCAGCAGCCGCTGGGACCGGAAGTGGCGCAGGGTGAGGAGGGAGGCGGGTCAGACGCGGCGGCCGGAGGCGGCGCCGGCGGAGGCAGCTTCCCACCACAGCCAGCGACCGAGACGGTGGAGGCGATCATTGGCGAGCAGGAAGATCCTGATAATCAGGAGATGCTGAGACAAATGTCGAGAATCGTTGCGGCGTCGTTGGTGCCGATGTCTGCCGCGTTGGGGCAGCTGCAGAGGCAGGTAGACACGCGACATCTCGACCAGTCACAGCAACAAAGCTCAGTCATGATTGGAACCACAGAAGGGAGCGGAAAGGTGTCCAACCCTTCGTACTCGGTAGCCACGCGTCACGACCTCATGTCCCAGGCGGGAGTGAGCGTGTTGAACGGTCCGCCGAGGAATGTGGCGGTGGGGAGTACGGTAGCCGCCTCGCAAAGTGCAGTGTTTGGAGGCGCGCAGTCAACGAGTACGCACGTGAGCGGAGGCAATCACCCCCTGAGTGCGAGTGGAGGCACGGGGTGGGGCTTAGTGCCAAGCCCGGTCGGCAGTGGTGTGAACACTGGACCAAACGCTGGCACCGGAGCAGGCCAAGCGCCGCCAGCGCCGCCTGGGGGCGGTGGGCAAGGTGGGCTTGGAGGCGGAGTGCAGCAGCCTGGACAGGGAGGCGGAGGTCCTCCAGGGCAAGGTGGAATGCCCCCAGGGCAGGGTGGAGGTGGTGGACAGATGCCGTTCGCTGCGCCGTTCGGGCAGATCCCTCCTCCGGTGGCCGTGGCGCCGCCGCCCCTGCTGCCAATGCCGCAGTTGCTCCCTGCAGTCCGGCCGCAGCAGCCGTCGATCTCTGCAAGGGATTTGGGCTCGCTGCAACCCTTTGGAGGGGAACAGGGCCGTGACTGGACGACTTTCCAGCGTATGTTCGAGGACAGAATGCTTCTGACGGGAGTGGATCAGTTGCACTGGTTGCCGATTCTGCAGTCGCACCTGCTGCGGTGGGCCGTTGGAGATCGCGAACCAGGTCCGGACTCGCGACCCGGATATGCCACGTACGCAGATGTAGTGGTGCAGCTGACGGCGAGTTACGCTGACCGTCGGAACGATTTTACGCTGCAGGCCCAGTTCTACAACATGAAGCTGGAACAGGGCGGAGAGTCGATAGACAGGTACGTGAATGCGTTGCGCGGCGTAGTCTACAAAGCGTGGCCGGGCCAGCCCCAGTTGTGGGACCACTATATGAAGAACCAGATTCTAAGGTGGTTGCCACAGGACCTGGTGGGTGCGGGCGCTGCACACGGCCAGGAACGG
>JASAMZ010002069.1:7500-12096 GCA_030248115.1 Linhomoeus sp. GSCO2_2 | reverse complement strand
TAACCTGATGGTAGACGAACTTAGAGGGGCGGAATGATTAATAGTAGTGCGTCCCCACTATGCTACTTCGCACTTCTTGGCATGGAAGACCACGCGTGGAAGCTGATGTGACCGCATTGTAGGGTTGCGAGTGTGCAACTTTGCACCTGCAAAACTTGCAAAGGAGTATTTTCGAGGAATAAAGGATTTCTTCCGAACTATGGAATCGATCCAAGCAGACATTGTCTCTCAGTGAAACAATAGTGAAATGAGACAGCGGCTGTCGAGCGGCAGCGCCGAGCGAGACGAAAAGGCCGAGTGGGCGAGCGAAGCGAGCCCGCGCAGGGCTTTTCGGAGCGCACTTCGGCCGCCAGTATAATTTACGAAGTGTATCCATTAGAAATTAACAGAAATGGAGAGGGCATAGTGAGTAGTAAATTTACGACATGGTTTCCATTTTAGAATTCATGAAATTTGCAAATTTTGACATTTCTAACTAGCTAAAATTTGATCGCGTTATTTCGCTCGGCCTCAGCCAAGCGAACCCTATCAAGAGCTCGGCGTGCGTGCGTGCGTACGTACGTCACGCTCGCTTCGGGCTTAATAACTCGTTCGTCTGACGTCGTAGGCTGGAGTTTTGAGACATCGTCGAGTAGCCTGCGGACTCCTCTAGCCACCTGAGTGGTCGAAACCAAAATAAGTTTTCATAATCGCGCGCTACAGTTTCCCAAAGTAGGGTCCATTTTAAGACAAAGGTTGACCGAACCTAGTCAAATCGCATATCAAAATGAAGCGCTCGAGCTCCTGAGCAAGAATCCGACAACGAAAAGTTTCAAAAGTTTAAATAGAGCGCTAAAGTATCCAAAACGCGTCGAAAACTGGAAACGACACCCTTGCTTCGGGCTTCAAAATAACTCGCTTGTCTGACGTCGCTCAGTTGAGTTCGACACATCGACGGGTAGCCCTCGGACTCCTCTCGTGAACTGTGACGTCGACATCACAACAAGTTTTAAAAATTGCGCGCTACTGTATCCCAAAGTAAGGTTCGCGAAAAGTCAAAACTTCATCGAACCTAGTGTAATCGCATATCAAAATGAAGCGCTCGACCTCCTGAGCACGAATCCGACAACAAAGAGTTTCAAAAGTTTAACTAGAGAGTATCCAAAACGCGTCGAAAACTGGAAACGACACGCTTGCTTCGGGCTTAGTAACTCTCTTGTCTGACGTCGCTGAGTTGAGTTCGACACATCGACGAGTAGCCCTCGGACTTCTCTCGCGAACTGTAACGTCGACATAATAGCAAGTTTTAAAAATTGCGCGCTACAGTATCCCAAAGTAAGGCCCGCGAAAAGTCAAAACTTCATCGAACCTAGTGTAATCGCATATCAAAATGAAGCGCTCGACCTCCTGAGCACGAATCCAACAACAAAAAGTTTCAAAAGTTTAAACAAAGGGCTACAGTAACCAAAACGCAATGAAAACTGCAGATTTTGGTTTTATTATATCTTGGCACTCGTGCGTTGCTGAGCGGCGGTCTTGACATCGCTGGAGAGCTCACTGCAAGCCAACATCAAATCAAGCTCACAATTCACCTTAGTTTTGCGTTAGATTCCAGTGTCTTTTTTAAATTCAGTCTGAAAAGATGATTTTCTTAGTGTAAAGAATTAAACCCGAGCGATACCAATGTTGCGTAGCAAGACCACTCCAAAAAGTGTAGCCGCGAGGAGAGCCAAAGACGCTGCACGAAACCGGAAAGGGCCTTGCTACAATCTCAGTAAAAATTTAAAGCTCAAAACCACTCCGTTTTTTCGCCGCGCCTCAGCGCGGCGAGGTGTATATATACGGATGACAATGTGTGTGTGTGTGTGTGTGTCTGTGTGTCTGTGTGTCTGTGTGTGTTTCCGTCGCACCGAAGTAAAGTCAGTGACATATGCGGTCAAGTAGAGTCGATGTTGCTGAGTACGGATCCGATGTCCGTTTCTGTTGCTAATTTCGCATTTTCGAGATATTCGCAATTAAAATTCGAAAATGTCGAAAATCGACTTTTTCGTCTGATGCGCTAGCTGCGAAATTTCTTCAGAAATGGAAGGAGCATGGACCGCGGATAATTTGTAACACAAAAGAAATTTTTTGCAAATGTGGAATTTTATAGAAATACGCGATTATTTGTCAAAATTGCATAAATTGACTAAAATACAACGTCATTTATTGTCGAATGTGTATGCAGAAATGGAAAGGTCGCATGCCAATAAGGATTTGCGACATAGTTTTGCAGTTTTCAAAAATTACAATTTCGAGATATTTACAAATCAAAATACGGAAATGTCGAAAATCGACTTTTTCACCTGATGATATTGCGGCGAAATTTCTTCAGAAATGGAACGAGTATAGACTGCGGATAATTTGTAATGCAAGAGAATTTTTTTGCAAATATGGAATTTAATAGAAATGCGTGATTATTTTTCAAAATTCCATAAGTCAACAAAATAGAACATCGTTTTTTGACGAATTTGAACGCAGAAATGGTAAGGCCGTATGCCAATAAGAATTTGTGACAGTTTTAATAAATTCCAATTTCGAGATATTTAGAATTAAAATTTAAAAAAATGTCAAAATCGAGATTTTCGTCTGATGGCCAGAACAGCTGTTTATTGATGAATGTGCACTCGGAAACAGGAATGCGTACGCTGAACACAGGAATTCGCTCGCACCAAACTTTTGGCAAGTTTTTTTGTTGGATGTGACGTTTTCACACAGATAGGAAACATCAGATAAACGGCGTCGTATCATGCCGATAACATATAGCGAACGCGGCGATATCACTGAGCTTCAGATCAGCTGTACAGACAACCGTATCGTGGGGATAGCTGCACTTGGCATTACGGTACACATTCTCAAGACACCTTCTCCAGATGCGGCTAACGATGTGTACAAAGTTCACTATACTGTTCACTAAAATTTGACAGACACAAAGTATAGGTTGAACTTTTTACACACACAGCTTGTTTCGCCGCGCCGCAGCGCGGCGAGGTGTATATATACGGTTGACAATGTCTGTGTGTGTGTGTGTGTGTCTGTCTGTGTGTCTGTGTTTCCGTGGCACCGAAGTAAAATGTGTGACATATGTGGTCAAGTAGACTCGAGGTCGCTGAGTACGGATCCGATGTCCGTTTCTGTTGCTAATTTCGCATTTTCGAGATATTCGCAATTAAAATTCGAAAATGTCAAAAATCGACTTTTTCGTCTGATGCGCTAGCCGCGAAGTTTCTTCAGAAATGGAAGGAGCATGGACCGCGGATAATTTGTAACACAAAAGAAATTGTTGCAGATGTGGAATTTAATAGAAATACGCGATTATTTGTCAAAATTGCATAAATTGACTAAAATACAGAGTCATTTAAGGGCGAATGTGAATGCAGAAATGGAAAGGTCGTATGCCGATAAGAATTTTTGACATAGTTTTGAAGTTATTACAAATTGCAATTTCGAGATATTTTCAATCAAAACATGAAAATGTCGAAAATCGACTTTTTCATCTGCTGATATAGCGGCGAAATTTCTTCAGAAATGGAAAGAGTATAGACTGCGGATAATTTGTAACGCAAGAGAAATTTTTTTGCAAATGTGGAATTTAATAGAAATACGTGATTATTTTTCAAAATTCCATAAATCAACAAAAGAGAACGTCGTTTTTTGACGAATTTGAACGCAGAAATGGTAAGGCCGTATGCCAATAAGAATTTGTGACGTAGTTTTACATTTCAATTAATTCCAATTTCGAGATATTTGAAGTTAAAATTTAAGATAATCTCAAAATCGAGATTTTCGTCTGATGGCCAGAACAGCTGTTTATTGATGAATGTGCACTCGGAAACAGAAATGCGTACGCTGAAAACAGGAATTCGCTCGCACCAAACTTTTGGCAAGTTTTTTTTTGGATGTGCCGTTTTTACACAGGTAGGAAACATCAGATAAACGGCGTCGTATCATGCCGATAACATATAGCGAAGAACGCGGCGATATCACTGAGCTTCAGATCAGCTGTACAGACAACCTTATCGTGGGGATAGGTGCACTTGGCATTAAGGTACACATTCTCAAGACACTTTCTCCAGATGCGGCTAACGATGTGTACAAAGTTCACTATACTGCTCACCAAATTTTGGCAGACACGAAGTATAGGTTGAACTTTTTACACACACAGCTTGTTTAAAGAGACTTGTTACATTTCCCATGAAGTTAGGAATGTTTCAATGGTTTTATGAAATCTCCAAATTGTTCCCGATATCAAATGGTGTAATTTAGGCAGAGTTTTTGCATAATCTGCGAATCTGCATATCCTGCAAAGGGTTTTGCTGGAATGAAAGTATCAACTGCGCTGCGCGCAGTGTATTCTCGGGACTGCAACCACAATATTCTGTGATTCCAGATTGTTTGTGCACTGCAACATCACATTTCATGACAGCACTGTCACTAAGCAATATGGTGTGTTTTAGGCACAGAATGCATTACATGACTAACATCGACCAAGAGTTGCTAGAAGTCTAGAAATACGAGATGTTCATCTATCAAGATGACGAATTCAGTGACGGTTCATAGCACAGCTGCCCACCAAAG
>JASAMZ010002069.1:0-2500 GCA_030248115.1 Linhomoeus sp. GSCO2_2 | reverse complement strand
TGCGGCTAACGATGTGTACAAAGTTCACTATACTGTTCACCAAGATTTGACAGACACAAAGTATAGGTTGAACTTTTTACACACACAGCTTGTTACTCTAAGCTTGTTGAAGAGTTCGCTTCGCATGCTACCATACCCTCAAGTGGAAATACGGTCATCTGAAGCTAGGTGCGTTGTATGTCGAATGTGGGGGTTTTAGAGGATTGCGATTCCGAATTTGCAATTAGTTTTGCGATTGGAGTGATCAGGAGGCCTCATCGATCAGTCTCATTGGTTAGTCGTCATTCTGTTTGACGAGGCCATTTAACCTCCAAAGTTCTTACAGAGGCGGGGAGGAGTGCCCCGCGGGGCTTTGCCCCGTCTACTAATCTTGCACACACACAGCTTGTTGCTCTAAAAGCCAAATCCTAGGTGAAATCTATACTGCTGTGCAAGAACCCTCTTGCGATGGGGGAGCTCGTGAAGCGGAGCAATACGAGCAGCGAATGAATCATCACGCTCTCTGTACAAAGAAGGCAACTCTTTACAATGTTAGTCACACAAACTAAACTTTTAATACCAGAGCTTGTTTGTGGAGTATGAAAATTCCAGCCATGCTGAAGTATTTCTAAGGGAATTCTAGCAAAACCATTCAAGAAAAATTAAAAGCGTTCCACACCAAATGGGCCGGAAGGGGTCTTCTTCCGTTACACTACTTGACATAGGTACATGGTGATGATGATACAAGTATTCTTGACCTTTCTTTCGCAAGTGTCCCCTATCGCTTATTCTTTACAACTGCAAGTCATTCGAGTGTTCTGCTGTATCACTGTGGTGAGGCTAGGCAATTATTGTTTCAAGTTGTCCGTTACTCATTACTCATTACTCATTACTCGGCTCATTACTCGCTACTGCGATGATACATCTCAACCAAATATTAAACATGCATAGTACACTACCATAGTGACGCCTGTCGATGTGTCAGTGGCATGTCTGCACCAGGGAAATTTCACGCGAGCTTTCGGCCCACAATTGGAGTCGTCGTCAGGCACTTCTCAAATTCGGGTGGCGGCGGCGGCGGCGGCGGCGGCGGCGGCGGCGGCGGCGGCGGCGGCGGCGGCGGCGGCGGCAGCAGCAGCAGCAGCAGCAACAACAACAACAACGACGACGACGACGACGACGACGACGACGACGACGACGACGACGACGACGACGACGACGACGACGACGACGACGACGACGACGACGACGACGACGACGACGACGACGACGACGACGACGACGACGACGACGACGACGACGACGACGACGACGACGACGACGACGACGACGACGACGACGACAACGACGACGACAACAACGACGACGACGACGACGACGACGACGACGACGACGACGACGACGACGACGACGACGACGACGACGACGACGACGACGACGACGACGACGACGACGACGACGACGACGACGACGACGACGACGACGACGACGACGACGACGACGACGACGACGACGACGACGACGACGACGACGACGACGACGACGACGACGACGACGACGACGACGACGACGACGACGACGACGACGACGACGACGACGACGACGACGACGACGACGACGACGACGACGACGACGACGACGACGACGACGACGACGACGACGACGACGACGACGACGACGACGACGACGACGACGACGACTACGACGACGACGACGACGACGACGACGACGACGACGACGACGACGACGACGACGACGACGACGACGACGACGACGACGACGACGACGACGACGACGACGACGACGACGACGACGACGACGACCACCCAAATTTGAGAAGTGCCTGACGACGGCTCCGATTGTGGGCCGAAAACTCGCGTGAAATTTTCCTGGTGCAGACATGCCACTGACACATCGACAGGCGTCAAACAATAACTGCACAGCTGGCGGTTTCCTGAATTCACTACCATAGTGTTCTTAAACAGCTCACCAAATTCTATCCGCAAAGGCCTGACACAAGCACAGCTACAGTTGGTCAAGTGAGGAACACGCAACATCGCCTTGGCCCACTCAGGCCTGCTGCGTTCAAGCTGACAAACTGCAACCGAATATTACTCAGATCAACACAAGGGGCCGACATATGTATCACAACTTAGCAAATTTGGCCTCAAGTTTGTATGGCAAAAATCACGTCCTGTGAAAGATTAGGAGCAACTCCCAGCAGAACTGACGTTCGTGTTTCGCGTGCGTCTCTTGGTTTCGCGCTACAAAATGGTGTTCAACACAAGTAGGCAACTGATTTATACGGCAAATAAAAGCGTGTGTTCTCGGCTGCCGAGTACATAAGTTGGATGAAGATTGGTCCCGAGGCGACAGAGTTACAGCCGTTTCATTGGCGCAAATCCTTAGAAACTGCGCCTCAAATTAAACACACTGTAATTTGTGTAAATCCTGCGATCTTTCAACACATGTCAAGATGACTTGTTGTCTTTCTCGTTTGCAATTTTCATTTATCTACTGT
>JASAMZ010002068.1:0-35781 GCA_030248115.1 Linhomoeus sp. GSCO2_2 | reverse complement strand
GATTAAATTCAGTCGATGCGAGATGAATGAATCGTGTTTGGAATGAATCACGCATTCAGCTCAATCTAGTCGATATAGGTAGGTAGCCATTTTGTTTCAATTTAGGTTAATAGAACACTTTTATTTGAATGCTAATATTATTATTTTCTAATATATTATGATTAAATTATGAATTGTATTTTAATTAGATTGATAATATATTTGCATTTTATCAAAATTCATTCATTTTACCACAGGCCGCTAATCACCGAGGAAGTTCTCGCTACAGTAACCCAACTCGCCAACAGACTACAACACTTGGATTTGAATCACGCCTTGCTGACCGAAACAGCTTTGTCGCCGCTCAACAGTCTTCCGAGATTGCGTCGATTGGAATTGGGTTCTTGCCGCTTCTTCGACTCCCAGTTTGCAAAACCCACCCAGGATTTTGCAAAAGTGACGCAAATCGTTGAAAATTTGCTATCTCAAGGCACAAATATAAGTGAACTGTTTTGGACGAGGCAACATTTCAATTGGGATATCGTCAGCTCAAATTTGAAGAAGTTGGACGTCGGGTATAGCCGGAAATTTGACGATACGACTTTGAATTGCGTCATAGAGAAGTGCCCCAATTTGACCGTGCTTGGAGTGGGTGCTTGCACTTTGCTGACATCTGAAAGCTTGAAGGTACAGAAACTCTATGTATGCGGATTGCGTATCTATGCAACAAAATTTAACTTGAAAGTCCGTCCAGGACCTGATTTCTCTGAGACTCCTCACTACAGTTTGGCTAAACGAGCTACCGTCACTCACCAATGAAACTCTGGCAGTTATCTGTGCCAACTTGCCCGCTATCGAAAGACTCAGGGTGGACAACTGTCCGCAGTTGAACGACTTTTCTCCTCTGAAAAGCCTGAATGTGTTGAGAACTCTCTGGGTTGGTCCCAGTCAGTCATTCAACGATGGAATTCTGGCCAAAATTGCGAAGCATTCAAGACTGGTCAACTTGGTTTGCGGAAACACTGCTGTGACTGATAGGTACTGGATTCGAGCGCGTCGTGGTCGTCGTCGTCGTCGCCGTCGTCGTCGCCGCCGCCGCTTCCATCCCATCCATCCTGTTCATCATCATTCTAAATTCTGTTCAGTGGAATCACATACCTGGCCAAGCGCTGTCCCAATCTGCGCGTCCTCAGCTGCATGAACACCACCATGGGCGACGAGAGCTTGACGGAACTCGCCGTCCACTGTCCCAACCTGTCCACACTCAATATCCAATCATCGAAGATCACCAACCAATCACTGGCGATTTTAGGACAATTCGCGCGAAATCTGACTCAGCTCTACATCCTGGGCTGCTACAGGGTGGACGGCGACGGATTCCAGCTCATGCACGCCGGGAGAAAGGCGGGGAATGCTGAAGAGAAATCGTCGCGAAAGTCGCTTAATGTTGTGGCGAGCAGCCGCAATTTGGCGGCCAGTGAAACGCCTCTGCTGACCGCTCAGATGAAGGAAGTCGATGTCAGTTTGGAGGTGCGGGGAGAGCTGCTGCAACTAACGGCGTCATGAGAAAAGACTGATAAGATCGTGATAAGCAATATGTATTTCTGTACCTATGTACATGGCTATGCCAGTGACCCAATCAAAGCGGCGGTATTGCAGTGTACATACATTGTACATCTGTGTGTCGTGTCTAGTTTGATTAAACGCGTAACCAGCAACTGCTCAGAAGACGATTACATCGCCAATTTGGCTCTAGCGCACATACAAAGTGTCAGCCCTGAAGACGTGACAGAGAATGACGTTGCTCATACACGCACCTGTGTTTATAGCGGCGAATTTCGGTGTCTCTCATTTCTCTAACGCGCGCCGCGTCAGACTGTGTATCCTACGCTTCTTGCAAGCGGTATCGTCACGCGGCCCTTATCAATGACCGCCTATATGAAAGGTATACAACGCACAAAACACAGTTAGCGTATTACATTTTAAAGTCTTTCCAAAGACAAGACTTCAAGCAAATTTTGCGTGGTTCCCTCAATGGTTGTCAGCAGTCCAAAGCCTGCCATTCTACTCCCAATTGCACTCTGGTTGTTGTTCTGTACTGCGGCTGACGCAAATCCATTCTCTAATAGGAGCCGAAGTTTCAACGCTAACTGCGTTTGCGCTAGGAACCTCTTCAGTGGAAGGGCCTGTGTCAAACTTACAGTGGGCACGTACACACATACCAAGTGGTTTGTATATGTCTACAGTTAATGCCCGCATACCTATTAGTTTAAACCCGGACATTGTCTTGTGCTGAAGTAGGACAAAGCCCAGAGACTGAGCCTAACCCTAGGTACATGGAGCTCAAGTGAATGGAGGTAACACACATCAGTAGTCAAGTCAAGCTAGACTTCACCTCATTCAGCGGCTGTACTCGTGGATGGGATGAAGACATCTGTGGCAACCTTGAATGCTCAGCCACACTCAACGCTCGGCCCCGCAGTGATGGGAGTGGCTGCGAGTGCAGAGAGGGTTTCCGCCCATTCCAGTGAGTTGCGTTACAATAGTGCTCTGAATGAACGCATAACCTCTTCTCGCGCCAAGCAACGTTAAGCTCAACACTTAAGCTCAACTCAACAGCGCAACTCAACTCAACACTCAACGCAATATACCGTAAATCCTCCAATAAGCGCCCTGGGCGCTTATTTTTTCAACCTACCTCTAGGGGGGCGCTTATTGGAGGGGGGGGGCGCTTATTCGAGGAGGGGGCGCTTATTAACTCGACCCCTCAGGAGTACCAAAATTTCATCAAAATTCTCCGTTGTTGACACATTTTTGCGCACATCTGCATAGATTTCAGACTGAAACTGTATAGCTTTTGATCAGAATACCTGCAATTAGTAGTAGTGCTGTCATATGTAGCCAAAACTTGTGTTAGGAATGGTCACAGAGCACGTATGGTAGTGCTAGTGCTGCTGGTACTAACAAAAGGTGGGCGCTTATTGGAGGAGGAGGGGCGCTTATTTTTTCAACCTCCCTCTAGAGGGGGCGCTTATTGGAGGGGGGGGGGCGCTTATTAGAGGGGGGCGCTTATTGGAGGATTTACGGTAGGTGGCAATTACTATTCCACGACCCAACGACCCACGACCCATGGAATCCACGACCCATGGTAATTTGGTGTAATTTGTGCCCACAAGTAAGCGTTCGTATGTATTTAAATTCAATTACTAACTGACGCCCCACGCTCAAAACGCACACTCCGTTCCATTGCCCTAAGTTGACTGGAGAGTTCAAATTGAGATTAAGTGAGTTCCTAAGTGGTTTCTGGGGATTTGACGACGCTGCGCACGAATCTTCGGTGCACTTACTTTGAACCGAGATAAGTTCGGACACGAAAAAAGTTCGGACAATTTGGACAGGACCCCTTTGTCCAAGCGTTTTTCCTGTCCAAATAGGCAATTTCACATATAGTACAGTACTTGGTAAGCTCTGAGAGGGCTATTGTCCGAACTTTGATCATGTCAGAATAAGGATTTATGGGCTTTGTCTGAACCTTTCTCTGTCTGAACTTTTCCCGATTTTTACAGTACCATTTTTTGTGACTTTTGCATGATGTCAAGAGGTAGTGGGACAGGGACTTCAAAATGGGGAGATTGCTAGATAAATGTTTTTGGATACTTGCCTAAATTGTACCAAAAAGCTGTTCAAAACCTGTGCCACAGGCAAATGTTTTCCCCCGATTTTCGGATTTTTGATAGGACTTATTACTTCGAAAGGAGCCAACAACTTTTCAGGCCTCATTAAAATTAATTCTTCTGTGGGATCACACCCACACCCCACCTCCTCCCTTCTCCCCACAGTAGCAGCCACTGTGGCCAAGAAATCCACTGCCCTCCTATTCCAAAGTCCTGGATCCATTCACTAGGCATGCTACTAAGCCAGTTAGATTTTTTGTCACAGTCAGAGTTGAGTTGACAATCTGTGGCTGTCAACGATGTTGTGCACGCACCAGTGAATCCTTTGCAACTAGGCATGCGCTTAAAGTGTCGATAAACTTTGCCTGTCATTTGTGCAGAATCTAAACGACCACATCATGAGCTTTCTAATAACATGCATAACACTGCTCTCCGACACAAGATGAACAACTTAGAGCCATTTTCATACCAAAGGTCTCAAAAATGCCAGTGTTGGTGCACGTTTTTAAATCAAAAACTCTCTGACATCGCATGAACGTTGAGAGCTTTCAAATGACATGCACCCACTCTCTACAACATCACCTCAGCGAGCTAGTGTTTTTCATGTTGTAGCACCTTTTTTCATTGAACCCATTTGAAAATCGATGGTCCACTGCTGCTTGATATTATGCGAAAGTCACACAAAACGTTAAGTGAACCCAAGATTTGTGTTCAGCATCGTCAAATCCCCAGAAACAACAAAGGAACTCTATTTAATCTCAATTTGAACTCTCCAGGTCGACTTTGAGCTTAGGGCAATGGAACGGAGTGTGCGTTTTGAGCGCGGGGAGTAAGTTAGTAATTTATTCAAATGCATGCGAACGCTTACTTATGGGCACAAATTACACCAAATTACCATGGGTCGTTGATTCCATGGGTCGTGGGTCGTTGTGGGTCGTTGGGTCGTGGAATAGTAATTGCCCGGTAGGTAACCATTCAATTCAATTCAATTCAAACACGAACCGATCCAGATACGTTGGTCTTCTTTGCAGGTGCCTTGAGGAGAGAACGCCTAAGACATTTCCCGCAATTTTCATCGTCTTGTTCGCAGTGTTCTTCATTGGAGCAGTCGTGGCCGGCATCCTATATACTAAGCGGCTAACGATGTCTGTCACACGTCTGTCCGCATATTGTTAACACGATAACTCTCGACAGCCATGACGGATCGCGATGATCTATACATCAAAAGAACCGTCGTTGTCTGTAGTTTTGCATCTCCTATTGTGGACATTTGCCGATGTCTAAATTTCACAAAATTCACGAAAATATCGGCTGCACAGTACATTCTGAGCACTAAGAAGCGACTTCATGCCACTTTTGTGGAAATTCCACACTGTCATGTCACCATTCACTGCAGCGTTGTCGCTGTGAGACTCTGAGGTGTATTTACAGGCACGGGACCAGGTGCGAAAGTAAATGCAGGCACTGGCAGGGACACTTTGTCAAACGACTTTAGATAAACGTGAAAACACCTATGGGTTAAGCACAAATGTCGGTGGGTTGAATTCAGTGTATTCTGATATACGGGCACTGGTGCAACCATAAATTCAGGCACTGGCAGGGGAACAGCATCAAATGGCTTTAGATCTATCTGAATCTCCTACAGCCTGATGTGAGCATTGCTGTGTGGCTGTGTGGTTGTGAACAGTGGCAGTTTTCCATAGGTCAATAAATGTGGCTCTGTTTCAATAGGCGTTCGGCTGTAGAGTATACAGTATCACCTACGGGCTAAAGGCACTAGTCCTATATACTAAGCGGCTAACGATGTCTGTCACACGTCTGTCCGCATACTGTTAACATGATAACTCTCGACAGCCATGACGGATCGCGATGATCTATACATCAAAAGAACCGTCGTTTTCTGTAGTTTTGCACCTCCTATTGTGGACGTTTGCCAATGTCCAAATTTCACAAAATTCGCGAAAATATCAGCTGCACAGTACATTCTGAGCACCAACAAGCTGTTTTAAAAAAGTTGAGTTGTTTTATTAATACAGAGTGGTTTGTGAGTGTTTTAAAGTGGAAGAGTAAAAGAGTGGATACTTTTGTAAAGTATTTCGAAGCCTTTCCGATGTGACGCGCGCCCGCCCGGAGTCCACTATTCATGCGCTACTTCTGACACGCTCCTTTCTGAGGGGTTCTTGCAAGGCAACATTGGGATCGCCCGGGATTAATTTTTTGAGCAAGGCACACGCATTTCTGAGCGGTTGTTGCAAGGCAACATTGGGATCGCCCGGGATTAATTTTTTTAGCAGACAAAGTTGTTCGTACGACAAGAGTTAAAAAAACAAAAGTATTTCTTTAGGAATGACCGCTCAACAACTGTCTCAACGTAAGCTTTCAAACGGTCGAACGAATGCCGCTCTACAACGTACGACGAGCGAGTTAGGGCCGATTTGCTGTTTGAACCTTTGAGTTACTGTAGCTCGCGAAATTCAAACTTTTGAATCTCGACTTCTCTTAAAGGAATGATCAGTGTGCCGAAACCTATTCAACGTGCTCAAGATCGTCTCTCTACGACGGAAGACGAGCGAGTTAGAGAAGTTTTGCGTTTTGAACCGTTGGGTTACTGTAGCTTGCGATATTCAAACTTTTGAGTTTCGACCAATCGAGGAACAAATGATCAGTGAGTCGAGTGCTATCCAACAAACTCAAGATCGTCTCTCTACGACGCACGCTGAGCGAGGTAGAGCGATTTCTGTGTTAAAAAGCGAGAATGTCGCTTTTCGTGTTGCGTGTTTGCGAAATTTAGAAAATGTTTTATGCCAAACGAAAGACCGCGTCGAGACCTTTTACTTGATCTATCGCACGCCGCTCTACGACGTAAGACGAGCGAGTTAGAGTCGCTTTGCTGTTTCAACCTTTGAGTTACTGTAGCTCGCGAAATTCAAACTTTTGAATCTCGACTTCTCTTAACGGAATGATCAGTGTGCCGAAACCTATTCAACGACCTCAAGATCGTCTCTCTACGACGGAAGACGAACGAGTTAGAGAAGTTTTGCGTTTTGAACCTTTGGGTTACTGTAGCGCGCGAAATTCAAATTTTTGGGTTTCGACCAATAGAAGAACAAATGATCAGTGAGTCGAGAGCTATCCAACCAACTTGAGACCGTCTCTCTACGACGCACGCTGAGTGAGTTAGAGCGATTTTTGCGTCAAAAACGCGAGAATGTCGCTTTTCGTGTTGCGTGTTTGCGTAATTAAGAAAATTTGTAATGCGAAACGACAGAGCACGTCGAGACCTTTTAGTTGACCTGTCGCACGCCGCTCTACGACGTAAGACGCGCGAGTTAGAGCCGCTTTGCGTTTTGACTTTCCGGTTACTGTAGCGCGCGCAATTCAAACTTTTGAATGCCGATTTCTCGAGGCACATTACCAGTAAGTCGAGACCTTTCCGTAGAGCCCAAGATCGCCTTCCTACGACTTTCCAACACCGAGATCTGAGAGCGTTACAGACGAACGAACGAACGGACGCACGGACGAAAAGCTCTCGTAGGGGTTCGCCCGGCTGAGGCCGGGCGAAAAAAGCAATTTCATGCCACTTTTGTTGAAATTCCACACTGTCATGTCACCATTCACTGCAGAGTTGTCGCTGTGAGACTCTGAGGTGTATTTAGAGGCACGGGAGCAGGTCCGACAGTAAATGCAGGCACCGGCAGGGGCACTTTGTCAAATGACTTTAGATAAACCTGAAAACACCTATGGGCTAAGCACAAATGTCGGTGGGTTGAATTCAGTGTATTCTGGTGCGCTGTGGTGCAACCATAAATTCAGGCACTGGCAGGGGCAAAGCATCAAACGGCTTTAGATCTATCTGAATCTCCTATGGCCTGATGTGAGCATTGCTGTGTGGCTGTGTGGTTGTGAACAGTGGCAGTTTTCCATAGGTCAGTAAATGTGATTCTGTTTCCATAGGCGTTCGGCCGTAGAGTATACAGTATCACCTACGGGCTAAAGGCACTAGTCCTATATACTATGGCGCCTAGAGTCTGTCCGTGTGTTTGTTTGTGTGTTTGTCTGTGAGCGCTCTAGCGCTCGCTACAGTTGACGGATCGCGATGATCTATAGCTTAAACTGACCGTCAGAACATGCGGTTTTGCATCTTTGCTTTTAGAACTTTGACCAATGACTAAATTCCGAATTATTTCGAAAATATCGACTGTGCCAGTACATTCTGACCACAGAAGGTACCACACGATGTAATTGGCGTTTGATTTCGCGACAAAAGTGCTTTACAGTGTCACCATTCATGACAGAGTTGTCGCTGTGAGACTCCAAAGTGTATTCGCAGGCACTGCATGCACTGGTAGGGGCACAGCATCAAACTGCTTTTGATCTATGTCAAATGTCTTTAGATCTATCTGAAATCTTCTACGGGCTAAACCCAAATGTCTATGGGCTAAACCCAACAATCTAATGTGTATTTACAGGGACGGGAGCTGGTGCGAGCATAAATGCAGGCACTGGCAGGGGCACAGTGTCAAATGTCTTTAGATCTATCTGAAATCTCCTACGGGCTAAACCCAAATGTCTATGGGCTAAACCCAATTACAGGCATGGGAGCTGGTGCGAGCATAAATGCTAGCACTGGCAGGGGCACAGTGTCAAATGTCTTTAGATCTATCTGAAATCTCCTATGGGCTAAACCCAAATGTCTATGGGCTAAACCCAACAATCTATTGTGTATTTACAGGGACGGGAGCTGGTGCGAGCATAAATGCAGGCACTGGCAGGGGCACAGTGTCAAATGTCTTTAGATCTATCTGAAATCTCCTACGGGCTAAACCCAAATGTCTATGGGCTAAACCCAATTACAGGCACGGGAGCTGTCGCGCGCCTAAATGTAGGCACTGGCAGGGGCACAATGTCAAATGTCTTTAGATCTATCTGAAGTGTTCTATGGACAACACCCAAGTGACTACGGGCTAAACCCAAGCATCTATTGTGTATTTACAGGCAAGGGAGCTGGCGAGATCCTAAACATAGGCACTGACAACGGCACAGGGTCTAACGACCTGAGATCTAACTGCAGTGTCCTGCAGTGACTGAATTCGATGATTGTGTTATCTCCTTCATGCTCTGCAGATTACCCATACGCTATTGACCATGGAGATTCTCCTACGGGCTAAAGGCTCTAGTCCTATATACTAAGGCGCCTAGAGTCTGTCCGTGTGTTTGTTTGTGTGTTTGTCTGTGAGCGCTCTAGCGCTCGCTACAGTTGACAGATCGCGATGATCTATAGCTTAAACTGACCGTCAGAACACGCGGTTTTGCATCTTTGCATTTAGAACTTTGACCAAAGTCTAAATTCCATAAAAATTTCAACAGTTTCGCTTGTGAGGTGCACAATTCTGCTAAACCATGCTGATTCAAATGGCGGCCACAGCCGCAATGACGCGCGAACTGTACGCCAACACACGAAACATCAACTTCAAATCGTAATGCGGGACATTTACAGTGTCACCACTCACCAAAGAGTTGTCGTTGTGAGACTCCAAAGTGTATTCGCAGGCACTCCATGCTCTGGCAGGGGCACAACAGCAAACTATTCTGGATCTATTTCAAATGTCTTTAGATCTATCTGAACTTTCCTAGGGGGTAAACCCAAATATCTACGGGCAAACCCAAGTATCTATTGTGTATTTACAGGCACGGGAGCTGCTGCGAGCATAAATGTAGGCACTGACAGGGGCACAGTGTCAAATGGCTTGAGATCTGTCTGAAATGCCCTATTGGCTAAACACAAATGTCCATGGGCTAAATACAAGAGTCTACTGTGTATTTGCAGGCACACGGCACACCAGCTGGCACGATCCTAAACGTAGGCACTGACAGGGGCACAGGTTCGAATGGCTTGAGATCTATCTGAAATGTCCTATGGGCTAAAGCCAATTGTCTACGGGCTAAACCCAAGCATCTATTGTGTATTTACAGGCACAGGAGCTGGCGAGAGCCTAAACATAGGCAGTGACAGTGGCACAGGGTCTAACAACTTGAGATTTAACTGTACTGTCCTGCAGTGCACTGAATTCGATTATTGCATTATCTACTTCATGCTCTGCAGATTACCCATACGCCATTGACCATAGAGATTCCCCTACGGGCTAAAGGCTCTAGTCCTATATACTAAGCGGCCTAGCTGTGTCCATCTGTTTGTTTGTCTGTGAATGCTCTAGCGCTCGCTACAGTTGACGGATCGCGATGATCTATAGCTTAAACTGACCGTCTGAACACGCGGTTTTGCATCTTTACTTTAAGAACTTTGACCGATGACTAAATTCCACAATATTAGGCAAATATCGGCTGCGCCAGTACATTCTGAGCACAGAAGGCACCGCAAGCTGTGAGTGACGGTTGATTTCGCGCCAAAAGCGCAATACAGTGTCACCACTCATGACAGAGTTATCGTTGTGAGACTCCAAAGTGTGTTCGCAGGCAGTGCATGCACTGGCAGGGTCACAGCATCAAACTGCTTTGGATCTATGTCAAATGCCTTTAGATCTATCTGAAACCTCCTACAGGCTAACCCCAAATGTCTACGGGCTAAACCCAAGTATCTATTGTGTATTTACAGGCACAGGAGCTGGTGTGAGTGTAAATGTAGGCACTGGCAGGGGCACAGTGTCAAATGGCTTGAGATCAGTCTGAAATGCCCTATTGGCTAAACCCAAATGTCTACGGGCTAAACCCAAGCATCAATTGTGTATATAGAGGCACATGAGCTGGCATGATCCGAAACGTAGGCACTGGCAGGGGCACAGGGTCGAATGGCTTGAGATCTAACTGTACTGTCATGCAGTGCACTTAATTCGATGATTGCATTATCTCCTTCATGCTCTGCAGATTATCCATATGCTATTGACCATAGAGATTCTCCTACGGGCTAAAGGCTCTAGTCCTTTATACTAAGCGGCAAAACTCTGTCCATCTGTTTGTCTGTGGATCTGTCTTTTCCATAACTCTAGAGACAGTTGTCGGATCGGGATGATCTATAGCTTAAACTGACCGTCGTAACATGTAGTTGTGCACCTCCTATTTTAGAACTTTGACAGATGACAAAATTCCACAATATTTCACAAATATCAGCTGCATTAGTGCATTTTGAGCACAGAAGGTGCCACTCGCTGTGATTGACATTCGATTTTGCGCCAAAAGCACTTTACAGTGTTGCCACTCATGACAGAGCTATCGTTGTGAGACTCCAAAGTGTATTCGCAGGCACTGCATGCACTGGCAGGGGCACAGCATCAAAGTGCTTTGGATCTATGTCAAATGTCTTTAGATCTATCTGAAATCTCCTACGGGCTAAACCCAAATGTCTATGGGCTAAACCCAAGTATCTATTGTGTGTTTACAGGCAAGGGAGCTTTGTGCGAGTGTAAATGTAGGCACTGGCAGGGGCACAGTGTCAAATGGCTTGAGATCTGTCTGAAAGGCCCTATTGGCTAAACACAAATGTCTACGTGCTAAACACAAGAGTCTACTGTGTATTTACAGGCACATGAGCTGGCGTGAGTCTAAACGTAGGCACTGGCAGGGGCACAGGGTCGAATGGCTTTAGATCAATGTGAAATGTCCTGTTGGCTAAACCCAATTGTATACGGGCTAAACCCAAGCATCTATTGTGTATTTACAGGCATGGGAGCTGGCGAGGTTCTAAACATAGGCACTGACAATGGCACAGGGTCTAACAACCTGAGATCTATCTGTACTGTCCTGCAGTGCACTGAATTTGATGATCGCGTCATCTCCTTCATGCTCTGCAGATTGCCCATATGTTATTGACCATAGAGATTCTCCTACGGGCTAAAGGCTCTAGTCCTATATACTAAGCGCCATAGAGTCTGTTTGTTTGTTTGTTTGTTTGTTTGTTTGTTTGTCAACACGGTAACTCTTGACACCGTTGACGGATCCAAGAGATCTATAGCTCAAAAGAACCGCCTCTGCCTGGAATAGTGCATCTCCTATTATGGTCTTTGGCTGATTACTGAATTCCACAAAAATCATGAAAATATCGACTGCACAGCACATTCTGAGCACTAAAGAGTGCCTGGGGGCCATTTTCACGGAAATTTCGCACTGTCGTGTCGTCATTCACTACAGTGTCATTGCTGTTAGACGCTGAGGTGTATTTCAAGGGACGGGATGTGGCACAGTGCTAATCGCAGGCACTGGCAGGGGCACAATGTCAAGTGACTTTAGATCTTTCTGAAATCTTCTAAGGGCTATATCCAAATGTCTACAGGCTAAAGCCAAGTGTCTATTGTGTATTTGCAGGCACGGGAGCTGGTGCAAGCCTAAATGTAGGCACTGGCGTGGGCACAGTGTCAGATGGCTTGAGATCTATCTGAAATGTCCTATTGGCTAAACCCAATTGTCTACAGGCTAAACCCAAGTGCCTATTGTGTATTTACAGGCATGGGAGCTGGTGCGATCCTAAATGTAGGCACTGGCAGTGGCACAGGGTCGAATGACTTGAGATCTATCTGAAATGTCCGATGGGCTAAACACAATTGTCTATGGGCTGAACCCAACACCATTGACCATAGAGATTCTCCTACGGGCTAAAGGCACTAGTCCTATATACTAAGCGGCAAAGGGTCTGTCTGTGTGTGTGTCTGTTTGTTTGTCCGGCCATTTTCTCGCGACATGGGCGATGGATCCTGGAGATCTATAGCTTAAACTGACCGTCGTGGACTGGAAGGAATCCCCTCCTATTTTAGAACTTTCGCAAGTTACTAAATTCCACAAAAATCACGAAAATATCAGCTGCACAGTACATTTTGAGCACTAAGGAGTGGCTGACAGTTTGTTTCATGCCACTTTTGCAGTATTGTGTCACCATTCACTACAGAGTTGTCGTCTTGAGACTCCGAGGTGTATTCACAGGCATGGTGAGTGGCGCAAGGCTAATCGTAGGCACTGGCAGGGGCACAATCTAAAATCAACTTTGGGCTGAAGCCAAGCATCTACAGGCTAAACTCAAATGCTTTTGATGTGTATTCACAGGCACGTGACCAGGTGTAATTGCAGGCAGTGGCACAGGCACAACCTGAAGTCATCTATAGGCTACAGAGAAATACTCGCTGCGACATGCCATAAGTCGCTGCATGTTCTGACCAGTGGCATGCGCCATCGGTAGCTTCATGACAATTGCGTAACGACAGTGCTCTTGGGACTATAGAGATTCTCCTACGGGCTAAAGGCACTAGTCCTATATACTAAGCGGCATAGAGTGTGTCTGTCTGTTTGTCTGTTTGTTTGTTAACACGATAACTCTCGACAGCGTTGATGGATCGCGATGATCTATACATCAAAAGAACCGCCTTGGTCTGGAATAGTGCATCTCCTATTGTGGACTTTGGCCGATGTCTAAATTCCATGAAAATCGCGAAAATATCAACTGCACAGTACATTCTGAGCACTGTGGAGTGACTGCACACCATTTTGGTGGAAATTTCATGCTATTGTGTTACCATTCACTGCAGAGCTGTCGCTGAAGGACTCTGTAGTGTATTCAGAGGCACGGGAACAGGTGTAAGGGTAAATGCAGGCAGTGGCAGAGGCACGTTGTCAAATGACTTTAGATCAGCCTGAAAACACCTATGGGCTTAGGACAAACATCGGGTGCCTGAAATTGGAGCTGGTGCAACCATAAACTTAGGCACTGGCACTGGCAGGGGCACAGTGTCAAATGTCTGGAACTAACTGAACCTCCTATAGGCTGTTGTCAGCAGTGGCTGGGCGACCTCCCTAAGTATGTAAAATCACCATTGGCTTTAGAGATTAGCTTATCTCCTACGGGCTAAAGGCACTAGTCCTTATTACTAAGCGGCAAAGGTGTGTCCGTGTGTCTGTCTGTGTGTTAACGCCATAACTCTAGCCACAGTTGACGGATCGCGATGATCTATAGCTTAAACTGACCGTCATGACATGTAGTTTTGCACCTCCTATTTTAGAATTTTGACTGATGTCTAAATTCCACAATATTTCGCAAATATCAGCTGCGCCAGTACATTCTGAGCACAGAAGGCACCACAAGCTGTGATTGACGTTTGAGTTCGTGCCAAAAGCGCTATGCAGTGTCAACACTCATGACAGAGTTGTCGCTGTGAGACTCCAAAGTATATTCGCAGGCACTGCATGCACTGGCAGGGGCGCAGCATCAAACAACTTTGGATCATTGTCAAATGTCTTTAGATCTGTCTGAAATCTCCTACGGGCTAAACCCAATCGTCTACGGGCTAAACCCAAGTATCTATTGTGTGTTTACAGGCATGGGAGCTGGTGCGAGTGTAAATGTAGGCACTGGCAGGGGCACAGTGTCAAATGGCTTGAGATCAGTCAGAAATGCCATATTGGCTAAACACAAATGTCTATGGGCTAAACACAAGAGTCTACTGTGTATTTACAGGCACATGAGCTGTCACTATCCTAAACGTAATCACTGGCAGGGGCACAGGGTCGGATGGCTTGAGATCTATTTGAAATGTCCTATGGGCTAAACCCAATTGTCTATGGGCTAAACCCAAGCATCTATTGTGTATTTGCAGGCACAGGAGCTGACAATGGCACAGGGTCTTGACCATAGAGATTCTCCTACGGGCTAAAGGCTCTAGTCCTATATACTAAGCGGCATAGAGTGTGTCTGTCTGTTTGTCTGTTTGTTTGTTAACACGATAACTCTTGACAGCGTTGACGGATCGCGATGATCTATACATCAAAAGAACCACCTTGGTCTGGAATAGTGCATCTCCTGTTGTGGACTTTGGCCGATGTCTAAATTCTATGAAAATCGCAAAAATATCGACTGCACAGTACATTCTGAGCACTGTGGAGTGACTGCATACCATTTTGCTAGAAATTTTGTGCTATTGTGTCACCATTCACTGCAGAGCTGTCGCTGAAGGACTCTGTAGTGTATTCAGAGGCACGGGAACAGGTGTGAGGATAAATGCAGGCAGTGGCAGAGGCACGTTGTCAAATGGCTTTAGATCAGCCTGAAAACACCTATGGGCTTAGGACAAACATCGGGAGCCTGAAATTGGAGCTGGTGCAACCATAAACTTAGGCACTGGCACTGGCAGGGGCACAGTGTCAAATGACTGGAACTAACTGAACCTTCTATAGGCTGTTGTCAGCAGTGGCTGGGCGACCTCGCTAAGTATGTAAAATCACCATTGGCTTTAGAGATTAGCTTATCTCCTACGGGCTAAAGGCACTAGTCCTATATACTAAGGGGCATAGAGTGTGTCTGTTTGTTTGTTAACACGATAACTCTTGACAGCGTTGATGGTTCGCGATGGGCTATACACCAAAAGAACCACTGCTGTCTGGAATAGAACGTCTCCTATTGTGGACTTTGTCTGATGACAAAATTGAGAATTTCATAAAGTCGTCTATTTGGAATGTACTGTATTTTGATGCACTGTGCGCCTGAATACAGTATACCATACAGAATAGTGGGCCGTTGCGCCTTATGTGTTAGGTGCCTTTCTGCACGACTACTGTACGCAACAGAATTGTGAGTTGCGTCATGACCATAACACTGTAAGCATGTAGTTCAAACACGTAATTACATTCGTGTCAGCCGCGAACGAACGATCGAATGGTCGTCGGACTTGCGAGCAGTGGTGGTGGGCGATCTGTCTCATTCAAATGTGCTTGAGAACGTCAGCGGCAAGCGGTCAACCGCACAGAGCAGTTGCCGTCAGCCGCGAACGAACGATCGAATGGTCGTCAGACTTGCGAGCAGTGGTGGTGGGCGATCTGTCTCATTCAAATGTGCTTGAGAACGTCAGCGGCAAGTGGTCAACCGCACAGAGCAGTTGCCGTCAGCCGCGAACGAACGATCGAATGGTCGTCAGACTTGCGAGCAGTGGTGGTGGGCGATCTGTCTCATTCAAATGTGCTTGAGAACGTCAGCGGCAAGCGGTCCAATATACTAAGCGGCAAAACTCTGTGTGTTTGTTTGTTTGTGACTCTGCGAACGCCATAACTCTAGCTACAGCTGACGGATCGCGATGGTCTATGGGTTAAACTGACCGTCGATCTCTAAATTCCAAAATATTTCGAAAATATCGACTGCGCCAGTAGTGCCTTCTGAGCACAGAAGGCACCACACGTTGTTATTGACGTTTGATTTCCTGCCAAAAGCGCTTTACAGCGTCGCTAGCGATTCATGACAGAGTTGTCGCTGTGAGACTCCAAAGTGTATTCGCAGGCACTGCACGCACTGGCAGGGGCGCAGCATCAAACTGCTTTGGAGCAATGTCAAATGTCTTTAGATCTAACTGAATCTCCTATGGGCTAAACCCAAATGTCTACGTGCTAAACTCAAGCGTCTACTGTGTATTTACAGGCACGAGAGCTGGTGCGAGCCTAATTGTAGGCACTGGCAAAGGCACAGTGTCAAAAGGCTTGAAATCTATCTGTAATGTCCTGTTGGCTATACCCAAAAGTCTGTGGGCTAAACCCAAGTGGCTACTGTGTATTTACAGGCATGGGAGCTGGTGCGATCCTAAACGCAGGCACTGCCAGGGGCACATGGTCGAATGAATTGAGATGTATCTTAATGTCCTACGGGCTAAACCCAATTGTCTACAGGCTAAGCCCAAGTGTCTATTGTGTATTTACAGGCAGATTGGCTGGTGCAATCCTAAATGTTGGAACCGGCAGGGGCACTGTGCCAAATGACTTGACGTCTAACTGAAATGTCCTGCAGTGTGCTGAATTCGATGATCGCGTTATCTCCTTCATGCTCTGCAGATAGATAGATGCATGGGCTATTGACCATAGAGATTCTCCTATGGGCTAAAGACTCTAGTTGTCAAATATGGGGTGTACGGCTCAAAAGACGCGTTCTTCTGCAACCGAGATTGCGAGATAATTTCCCGCAGAAGGAATCGACAAGAAAGGACCGTTGATGGAGCACGCCTGTCAACAACGACAAGCGTCCAAATCGTGCCCAGATCCACGCAACTTGTTGGTGCTACGACTGTGAATGAGCCGCCGCCAAGCTATGATCTCCGGACGCGTCGCGACGCCACGCCGCTTAGCGTTCCAACGCTGACGGATGAACCTGGCTTTGACGCGCCGCCCCCAAGCTACGCGGTAGCCACGTGTCGATGAGCTTGATTGAATGGCGGACGGGTCAGTAGCGTGTTTTGTCGTGAATCCGGTTCGTCATTACGTCAGTGATATGTTTCGCTTCAAAGTAAGTGAACGTTGTACTCGATTTGTGTGACTTGGTGGATTGATTCTTTGTAATACCGGACCGGGTGTCCCAAAAATCCAGCCCCCCCATCCCCAGTAAGCTGTGGAAAACTTTGCGCTGTGAAACTTACACAAATTAGAGGTCAATGTCTTGGCACATCTGATGCCAAATTTCAGCATCCTACACCCATCTATGTGGGAATTCTAGCGCAAAACGCAAGATTGGTCAAAATCCCTAGACTCGCTGGCTTCTGTGAGCTGCAACTTTCGGTACACTGAAGCTAGTTTGATGCGACTTGTACCATTCTGAAGAGGACAAATCTAGCTTTCGAATAGTCTTAGCACGAAAATTGTAGCTTATAGCACGCGCGCGAACGATCAAATCAAAGATGATCTGCCGATCCCAAATGAGGGCTCGTCAGCCTCTCCTGCTGCTGGGCCGCCTCCTACACGAGGGCCAGCAGCCGCGACCAATTTTGCGCTTTGTGCTAGAATTCCCTCATGGATTGGTGTAGGACGCTGAAATTTGGCATCAGATGTGCCAAGACATTGACCTTTAAGCTGTGTAAGTTTCACAGCGTAAAGTTTTCGGCAGCTTACTGGGGAGGGGGGGGGCTGGATTTTTGGGACACCCGGTACGCGAGGGAAGTTGCCTTTGCGAACAGAATTGAATAAAGAGTTCCCTCACCCATTCTCGCGGGACAATGATATGGATTTTAGACGTGTATAGCTGAACAACTTTTTCTCGCGCATTGGAAGCTCGACAGTATCAGCTACAGTATCGGTCCTCAAGGTATCTGGCTGGAGCATGCTTTCCGTATTGTTAAAGGTACACAGAGCAGCCTATAGAATGCTTTGAGTTCTAGAGGATAGACTAAGGACTTACTTTTGGAAATAGGCTTACCTAGACAGAGGCTTAGGCTCAAGCCCAGGCTCAGGCTTGCTTCGTCATCTTGCACTCTAACAATACGGGGAGCATCCCCCCAGGAAATTCCCAACACTTCCCACCCCAGGAAAATCCCAACTTTCTTCATCCGTTGTCTTCACTCTTCATCGCTCTCAGTCTCAAGTCAGCAGGACGCCCAGCAGACAGGTGATCAACCACTCATCGAGGGACTGCGACACCAGACCCGCCATAATACACAGGTCGCTGGCCTGCCTCGAAGGATAGGTCTCGTGGCGATATTGGCCGGCGGAGATGGTGGTCAGCTTCTTGGTGAGCATGCTTGAGACAACTTGGATGTATGGAGAGCCACAAGACAACACCACAATCTAGTACGAGTACGACCACTGTAAAAGACTGCTGCGTGAGGAAAGGACCAGTGTGGCTGCCCTTGATAGAACGAAGGCAGTTGTCGTTTGCGCTAACTTTACACAACTGCGTTCGTCACTCTACCTTGGAACTGTCCTTGTGCGCTTGTGTGTAATGTGCAGCTCTTCAATCGAAGACAATATGGGCCATGGGGCGCCCATCCACCCACAGAAGACAGAACACACTGTACAGAGTAGGTAGGTACAGCTCATGAGGTTTCTATCAGCATTACCTTTTACTAGCATCACCTCTATAGTACCCTACACCCTAATAAGTAGATATTGCCATGCGGTGGCGCAGTCTTTGGTTGTGAACAGAAGACACGACGCTATGAAGTCGTTCGAAATTTGATTTCGCCAGCCATCGTAGTGAGTGAAGTTAGCCAATGCCCGTGGATGAATTTGGACATACAAATGTACTCGATGAGTCTATCGGTGCCCGTCTGACGTCAACACCGTCAAATGATAGCGGATGACCTGTAAGCATCGCTTCGTTCGTCGTTTCCCCAATGCGAATTGCGTCGGCCCCTACTTGACACACAACTGGCTATTGAAGGCGCGCCAGTGTTGTATGTTATGTATGTGGTCCTTATCAGTGAAAGCGAATGCCTAAAGCGATACATGACAGAATGTAAGAGGTTACCGAATACCGACGGTGCACTGCGGTTCTGCCTGCCGAGAGAGCATAAGAACTTGCTGCCGAATGTGACTACAATTGCCTACAATGACTGTCCGTCTGAAACTCACTTGTGCAATCCTACTTGTGCAGTGTCTGCTGTCTTGTATAACGGACTTCATTGCGTTGACCAGAGCTGCGGAGGAGAGCCGTAGCTCCAACGCCAATTGTGTTTGTGCCAAGAACCGCATCGTCGTTGGTGGAGTGGACTGTGTCGATGTCGGACTGGCCAATTTCACTTACTGTGACTGCGATCGCGGTTGGGGTGATGACGTCTGCGACCTTTCCGACTGTTCAGCCATACCAAACGCTCGGCCCAACAGTGATGCAACTGGCTGCGAATGCACAGAGGGTCACAGCCAATTTCAGTGAGTTGTAACGCTCTGAAACGGACAAACGTGATCTTAGCTGGCATGCGTGGCGTGCTACCACGTTGTGGTTCAGCTACATGTATGTTCGACTCGTGAACCGAAACCAACCCGGTATGTGTACATACCTGTCTTTGCAGGTGCCGAGAGAACACAACCAATCCAATTGTCGGCCTTGGCATTGTTCTGTTGGGTGTAGTCTTCTGTGCAGTCTGTGGAGCCAGCTTGGCCTTCTTTGCTAAAGCTGGGTGGGCCTGCTTGAAAGTCGCGTGTTGCGGCAGACGCGAGACATCTACGGAACAGCCGCAGGTTACGACTGTGGATGAAAGAGCGTTCAGCCACCTCGCGTCAAGCGCGAACGTTGGTGAAATGGCAGTGGACGCGCCGCGCTTCGCGTTGCCCCGCCCGCAAGTCGTAACCCCCTACGGCGCATGCCACGCGATCGCGCCAGGCTCGAGCGACGTGGAAGCGCCACCGCCCAGCTACGAACTGTCCCTGGCGGATTCAGACGCCAACAGAAGGCCAGGCCACGCGGCGAGGCCCACGGGCGTCCTAACGCCACGCTCAACGTCAACTTTACAAGTTGAAACTGGCGTGGACGCACCTCCGCCAAGCTACGCGGCTGCCACGCGTCAATGGAAGCGGGAAGCTTGAGTTGAGTGGGTGGGGCGCTGTGATTGGACAGATTCGTCGCTCGCTACGGTCATTGTGAATCTCGATTGGTATGGTCGATGAATTTGCGCTGACGCGCATAAATGAGAGTCGACCCGTCGCCTCTTACTTGGTTGGTGCGGCACATAAGTATGAGCCCCTTTTGATCAACAGAATACCTACACAGTAGAACAGGGCTGCAGTAGAACAATGCGTTCAAAGCAAACAAGTTCATGCACAGTGTGAAGGCGTGTCAACTGGCTTTGTCCCAAGCAGCCTTATCAGAGAGTGGCTCATTTCCTGTGTATGAAACGTTTGTCTACTCGCTAGGCGCACCAAACCAATGCGCACCCAATGCTTGAGCTCGTCAACAGGACTAGTAACTTCATGTTTATGGCTCTGAAGGCAACCAAAACTGCTGCACTACTGTCAACCCTCTGTCTCATTGTCTGCCTCACTCCATATCCAGTAGTCGACTCGTTTCTATTCGATGACCGGTGTTACAACGGCGCCACGCAGTAGGGGGAAGGCTCCAACATAACTTGCGTCTGCGCGCCTCGCTTCACAGGCCGGTGGTGCGAGAAGAGGATCTGCGAACATGGAACGTCCATAGGCTCTGGCGACTTGGCATATTGCTCCTGCGACCAGGACTGGGGTGGACGCTTCTGCGAGCGGTTGACTTGCCTCGGCAGCCCCAACAGTCAGCCCAATCAGCAGGGAACCGACTGCGAGTGCAGATATGGCTACAGCGGATACAGGTGAGAATAGGAAGGCGACAACTTGGCATTGGCGACTAACCCCCGATAGCATTTCACTAAAGTGGGCTCCCTACGTGCAGTGTTGCAATGGGCACCCGCGTTCCACAGACCGACTGATTTGTTTAGAACGGGCTTTGCTGTCGGAACGCGGCGTAGGCAAATGACTTCCTCAGGAGGGATAACAGGTACAAACTGCAACGAACTGAAGTCTCGAACCCCTTCAAATGGGTAACGATAGCAAGCTGACATATCATGCAACACCACGCGCCACTGTCAGACAAACACTAAGGATGCCGACGCCGCGTCCCTCCCACATGTTGCAGTTGCGGTCTGCACGTAACCGTAGGTACCGTTCGTAAGTCACAGTGCAGCGAAGGCTCCAACTCTCCTTCTTCCTCGGACGACAACATCGTCACAATCGTCGTAATCGTCGCGCTGGTAGCACTAGCCGTATTCGGTCTGCTCTGCGCAGTGTGCTGCTGCGTGAGCGGCAACAGAAGTGGGGTGGCGGCGGGCGTTGCAACGGCGGAAACGTCCGTGGACTGCTTGGAGTGCGTTTTGGAGGGTTTCGGCTGTTGCGGGGCCTGCGACGACTGATGCTGCGACCCGTTCACCCTACTTTAGTCTTTAATCCTCCAATAAGCGCCCCCCCCCGGCCCCCCCCCCCCTTACCCTCTTCTGCGGGACGATGTTTATGGTGACGACGAGAGGGCGCTATTTGGAGTGCTTACGGTATGTATGTAGGTAGGTAGGTACTGTGAGTCAGACTTGTCGTTCTCGGAAGGTCACGTCGTTTCATGATTCATACATGTGTACGTCAGTTGTGCAAGTCCTTATGTCTCATCACCATTGCGCGAAGTTTGTTCTGAGAATCTTTTGACGCGTAAGCAAGTGCCTAGATGCTTATTCAATGAGCTTCCAGAGACACACAAACGCCGCAGTCTGCAACTGACAGCTTGTACCTACTTGATTGGCGGCTAGTTTGACTTGTTGTCACTGTGTCTCTGAGTCAAATCTGGTCTACGTCGGGTAGATATGTCATCATGCGTTTGCCACCTCAACTCCGATGCCGCATATAGCAACGACTGTTTGGTCGGTGTAACCCAATCTAATTAGTCCGGCGAAGCAAATCAACGACGACTCGCCCCCTTCCTTTTCCTTTGTTACAGAAGCCGTTGTGTTGTACCGTTAGCAGGTTTCTTAGCTGAGTATTGAATGGACGTTTCATTAAAACGAGCTTCTTTCTGACGCAAATAACCGGAGGGTGCAAACCGAGAATTGTGTCCAGTACAGATTGTTTGTTACTGTAGTTTACGCCGAAGCTATGATGGCTACAACCATTTGATTATGTTTTGTTTGAGCGCAATTGCGGGCGCAACGGGGGATGTGTTCTCCTGTGCCCATGACTGGGTACTGGGTAGTGTTCTGTTTTCAAACGGTATCGATTCCCCTTTATCTGCTGTTTCTGTGGATTATCTACAAACACAGAAAAGAAGACCTCAAGGCCCCTTTCTACACGATTAGTATATCTGTTAGGGTGGCAGGTACACATAGCATTGGGCGGCTGCAATGATGACGATGATGACGGCGGCAGCGACGACGACGACGACGACGACGACGACGACGACGACGACGACGACGACGACGACGACGACGGCGGCGGCGACGACGACGACGACGACGACGACGACGGCGGCGGCGGCGACGACGACGACGACGACGACGAAGACGACGACGGCGGCGACGACGACGGCGGCGACGACGACGACGACGACGACGACGGCGGCGACGACGACGACGACGACGACGGCGGCGGCGACGACGACGACGTCATTTTCTCAGACGTTGTTTCCTCTGCGCTTCGTCTACTCTTCGAGTACCCCCGATTCTATGAAAGATGTTGGGATTTGTACCAACCGTTCGATCCACATCTAGCAAACGTTGCTTTGCTGCTTGCCTATGTCGTCGGAGGAGCACAGTTATTCGGAAACGTTATTCTCGGCCTAAACCGATTCACCGCCATTTGCTTGCCGCTGCGTCATCAAAAGGTGCTCTTTCAATACGCTTTGAGAAACATATTACCTTAAGAGCTTAACTTAACTTAACTTAAGAGCTCTTCAGATGTGGAACCCGTTCAAAACAAAGCTGGCGTTTTGGCTGCAGTGGTGTCTACCTGTTCTGCTGAATGTTCCCGGTCGAATTCTCAATTCACTCAGTTCGTTGTGTTTCTACTAAAAGTTGTTTGTTTGTCTTCTAGACAGGATGTTATTCGGCAGTACCGCAGTCCGATATGTCCGTGAGAAGACAAGTATTCTTACTCTGGACAACCAAACGCTTCGTGTGGTACATTTGGAGTACTTGAACCTTGACGTGGTAATCTAATTAAATATCGTGGCAACAAACTAAGACGAACGCGTACGGATTAGTGCAGAACATCCACTTTTCAGGCAATGCTGAAATACATGCTCACTTTTCTTCTGCTGGCTATAATGAGTCTGTTTCTCGTGCTTCAAGATAACACAGTTCATCTGAAGCTGGCCTTATGCGGCATTGTTCTAACGATTGAAATGGTCCTAATGTGCGTGTTTATCGTCGGCTTCACGGTGACTGCACAATCGCGCCTCAAAATGATCCTGATGCGCTATTATCGCGTGGGAGCGGAGTTATACGCTTTGAGCAATCCTTATCTGCTGCTATTTTGTTCGAAAATTTGTCGACAGTGCTTCTGCAAAGAGGTTCGCAGCCTGTGCGTTTTTTGGAAAAGACGCACCAACAGAAGGAAAACCCACAAGTCGAGCCGCCATCTCAGTGCGAATGAAGGAAGATTTGTGCGTGTGGCGCCGAGATTTCGACAACAAGAAGCGGGAAGCGAGAGAAAGTTTTAAGGCAATTTGGTGCAGTCACACACTTAACGATTGTTGCGCTATCTGGAAGTCGGCATCGGCACAATGTCTGATGTTGTGGTAGGCACGTGTGCTAAATTTAAGCCAGTAATCTGAAGTGATCTTGTTCTGAATATCACTTGATTTGTGTAATATCGTCATTTGTAGTGGTGGGTAACTAGAGCCTTTAGCCCGTAAGAGAATCTCTATTGTCAATAGCCCATGGATAATCTAGGGTGGGCGGGTTGGCCACAGATAAATCGGTATTGCCACCGATGAAAAGCGCGCAGGTCACAGATGAATGTGTAAGTTCACAGATAAAGGTCCCGAACCGCACACACTGCGTACAATCACAGATAAATATGTAACATCACAGATAAATGTGTATCGTCACAGATAAATGTGTAACATCGCAGATAAGTGCGTAAGTAGCGAGGCATTGGCCATCCTACAAGTTTTGCATGTAGAAAATGCAGGGAAGGGGCACAGCCGGCCTGAGCAGGCGGTGAAGTAGACGGAGGAGTGTTTATTCCACCCACTGTTTGCACTAAAACTCGGCCGGCGTCGCGCCTGACGGGTCGAAAACTGAGGCTTAGCGCGACCACCAACTTCAGGGCGCGCTCCGCGCGCCCCGAAGTCGGTCACCGGTCGCGTTAAGCCTAAGCTTCGACCCGCCAGACTGCGACGCCGACTGACTCTTGTGAACTGTGGGCGCAGGGCGAGCCTAAGCATGGCCTGAACCGGAAGGAATATTCTGCTTTGGACTATTTGAAGAAACTGTCAACATTATTCACCCAATAAATGTGATGTGGCACATTTATCTGTGATGTTACACATTCATCTGTGATGTTACACATTCATCTGTGAAGTTACACATTCGTCTGTGAAGATACACATTCATCTGTGAAGATACCCATTTATCTGTGGGCATACCGCTTTATCTGTGCCCAACCATTTTCCCCGATAATCTACAGAGCATGAAGGAGATAATGCAATCATCGAGTTCAGTGCACTGCAGGACAGTACAGTTAGATCTCAAGTCATTAGCCCCTGTGCCATTGTCAGTGCCTATGTTTAGAATCTCGCCAGCTCCTGTGCCTGCAAATACACAATAGATGCTTGGGTTTAGCCCATAGACAATTGGGTTTAGCCCATAGGACATTTCAGATAGATCTCAAGCCATTCGACCCTGTGCCCCTGCCAGTGCCTACGTTTAGGATCGTGCCAGCTCATGTGCCTGTAAATACACAGTAGACTCTTGTGTTTAGCCCATAGACATTTGTGTTTAGCAAATATGGCATTTCTGACTGATCTCTTTAGTGACTATGTTGCATTGTAGGCGAGCTCTTTATACACGTGTGATCGAGGCGGGGGTGGGCTGGGCGGTTGGTATATGCTGTGCGCGCAAACCTACCGTATTTGGTCGTGCACCACTATTAATTCAACCTTGCTCAGCCACGCCGCGCGCCTATTTATGTGGATGTTACCACGTTGATGGTTTTCAACATCGTTTAGTTAATTCGCGACGGCCGCGCATGCGGAATTAATGGCCAGTAAGGTTTTGCGAAGGGGTGTTTTCATTTAAACCAACAGCGCTTGCTGCTCCATGACAACACCGATAAATTATTGAACTCACTACTATAAACCGCTTCATTCACTTCGTATCACAGTGAACTTCTCTGCAAAACTCAAAACTTCCGTGCAAAACTCTCCTCAGTTGTCAAAGCGGTTCATCATCCTGTCGACGGTGTGTGCCAAAGCCGGGACTTTGCTCTCCAGTAGGCGGCTTTTCAATACGGCCGCCTCGCCAGCGCTGCGCACGTCTCGCATGGCTCGATTGGGGTGGTTCTCACGCGACATGAAGCCGACCAGACTGCACAACTGAAAGTAGACATTGTGCGCGACTAATCACTGATACAGGCCTGTGAATGGGCTTCTAATGGTACCGGCTGGGGTGTGTATTATAAAGCGGCAGGACAACCAAACACAGCTTGGTCAGTGACAGGCCATAGCCTATTGATTCTACACATACTAGGGTAGCTTGGCGTTAACGTAAAAGTAGAGTGGAATGGGAGTGCACTCTCCCTTCCTACTGTAAGAAGAGGTGGGGTGGTTCCTCAGAACATGCATGGGAATATCTACCACCCTACCCGTGAGGTTGCTTATTGGCCTAGACCTATCGGCAACCTTGTTGGTGAGATGCTGGAAGATCTCGTAGTCGTTGGCCTGCTTCCTGGAGTCCGAGTGGACCTCCTGGAAGACGGAGATGAGGACCATCACAAACATGTTCATCAGTAGGATGGCAGAGCACAGCATGTAAGCCATGAAGAAGACGGGCGCTGCAACACGCATGTTAGTAAATTGGGAGACAGAACATCTACGGTGTATGTCTGTGTGTGTGTTGTACCTGTCACCGGCAACCGCCGTCTAGAGACGGCTATTGCCCGCGACAGGCAATCGCTGTCTATACGGCTATTGCCTGCGACAGGCAATCGCTGTCTATACGGCTATTGCCTGCGACAGGCAATCGCTGTCTAGCCGGCTATCGCCTGAAAACGGGAATTGCCTGCAAAGCACATCTATGCCTACGTATGCAATTATTACCCTTTGAGCGGGGTCAACGAGAAGACAGTTAACAAAGCATGCAAAAATTCGCCTACAAAGGACTTTCTACAATGATATTGAGCAGCGCAACGCGAAAACCAACGTTTCCGAAGAAGCGAGAAGCATACAAATGGCAATATGCTATGCATAACCTCGTCTGCACAATGCAAAAGTCACCTGTGAAAGAGACGTCCATGATTCCTTGGAAGGAGAATTTGCCAAGCATGGCTGAAAAGGTGGTCGTCGTCAGCGTCAGGTAATTGCTGTAGGCTTGTAGGGCGGAGAAGAGGGAGAAGTATAGGGCTGAGTTGAACGCCGTGTTCGCCACCAGAAACACTATTCCGAAGCAGAACAGCGACCTGTGGGAAGCTTGACGCTCTTTTCTTGCAGCTTGAAGACGCTAAGGTGATACCGACGACGACGACGACGAAAACGACGACGACGACGACGACACCGACGACGACGATTCTCCCACCAGCTTGCTCTTTTGAGTGTGGCGGCCAACGTCCCAATGCGCTTGTTGAACCGAAGCATTCGAATCAGTTTCAGTGTGCTTAGGAAGAGGACAAATGATAGAAGCTGGAGAAAGCGCAGTTCATAGTATCTCGCGTAGTCCAGTTTGACGTAGACGTTTCCGTTTGTCGCCGCGAACCGGCTTTGAATCTGGAAGATGTATCATTTCGTTGAGTTTGAGTTAAAACTTCAGCAATGTTTATCACTCTCAGTGAAAAAGGCTTTCAGCATTATATTCACCTTCTCGATTTCGATAAATCTGCGGATATAGCTGTAGATCGACGTCAGAGCGAAGACGACGATCGTCAGGTCGATCCAACACCAGAATTCCGTCATGTATGCGAACAGTCCGAGCTTGAAGAAATTCCTCATTTCCTTCGTCAATTGCACAAACGCGAATAAACAATAGGCGAGCTCCGCCCCAATAACCACAATTTTGCTCCTGTTCATGTACTTCAGCAGGCCCAGGGGCTGCACCCATGCTGATGGAATCAAGGCTCCCAGAGGCGTAACTTCCAGCACTGGAATTTGCGCAAACCGTCGTCGTCGTCTTCCTTGCAGTCGCCGCCGTCTCCGCCGCCGCCGTCGCCGCCGCCGTCGCCGCCGCCGTCGCTCTCCGCCGCCGCCGCCGCCGCCGCCGCCGCCGCCGCCGCCGCCGTCGTCGTCGTCGTCGTCGTCGTCGTCGTCGTCGTCGTCGTCGTCGTCGTCGTCGTCGTCGTCGTCGTCGTCGTCGTCGTCGTCGTCGTCGTCGTCGTCGTCGTCGTCGTCGTCGTCGTCGTCGTCGTCGTCGTCGTCGTCGTCGTCGTCGTCGTCGTCGTCGTCGTCGTCGTCGTCGTCGTCGTCGTCGTCGTCGTCGTCGTCGTCGTCGTCGTCGTCGTCGTCGTCGTCGTCGTCGTCCTCCTCCTCCTCATCTTTAACATCATCAAACTGAGCACTGATCCTCACATAAACGGCAGACGATGAACAAGTTGTACTGAGCGTTGTAGGCGCTGAACTCCACAAAGACGGCCCTCGTGTTCGCGTCTATCCACGACTCGTGCTCCAAACGCAGTAATCTCTCTTGCAGCGCTCCGGACGAGCCATCGAGGAGTAGAACGTAGCCTCCTCCAGAGTAGCTGCCCAGCCTTCCGTCCGTTGCCATTCCTAGAAATAAGAATATCAGTAAATGAGTGAGTTAGTGTGGTTTAGTCTGACCGACTGAGCGAGAGAGACGAGAGCGTGGTGTGTGAGTCGGTAGGCGATTGCTGAGGGATTGGTCGATGGGCAATGGTGGGGCGACTTGATCGGTGTGCGGTGGCCGAGTAAGCACAAGTATAGCCAACGACGTCAGTTCTTCGTTTGCACTCACCCACCTTCCAATTCCTCCGCTGTCCTGTACTCATACCCCTCCTTTCTGTCCACTCTCCGCTCGGTATCGCCACTCCCATTGACTCCAGGAGTCCCGACTCCCATCCACCCCACTCCGAACTCCCCCGTCTCTTCGCTGGCTGGACTGGTGAAGGAGCGACAGCTGGTGAATACCCCCTCAAATCGGTCGTCGATGACGCAGTCTCTGTTGGGACGACCCCTGACTTGTCTCAGGCTGGCAAAGCCCATGATTCGCGACTGCTTGTCATTCAGAAAGCCTCGCATGGCCCAGGCGGGCTGGTCGTCGTACCTACACAAATGCAAGCTGACCATTAGGAGCTCATTTCTGTTTCGATTACAAGGAATTGTGTGGTTCCAGCTTCAGTGTGAGTTACGCCACTTTGCGAGTTTCAGTTTTACTTGGCTAGATAGCTTCATTAACGAGAACGACATGTGCCTATGAACAAAATGTCCACTTCAACAGCGAAATTAGTTCAGAATTTTACGAAAATAGGAATATTTTGCAAAATATCAGCATCTTACAACTGAAGCTAGTGGGTTTCAGTTTCAGTTATGGCGTTCGTGCCAGCTTCAGTTTCGATCAACTTTTTACAGCCAAAGTAAGCCAGTTTGTTATTGGCCACAAACCAGGAATCACCATCGTTGTCGTCATATATTGTAGTCACACACTATTACTAACCAGTCAGCCAGTATGTTCGGCGCCAAATGTTTCTCCGTCCAATTCCAGAACTGTCTAGGCGTTCTGATTCTCATGAAGCGGTCGTCGATGGCAAACGTGTTCTTGACGCTCTTCGTGTAGTAGAACGCTTCTGGGACTCTGCTGCCGTGGGACAATGTTAGAATGATAGCCAAATAGACGAAATAGGTGGCGATTTCTCGCATGACGTCGTAGCTGCAAGCAAAAGGAAGCGAAGAGCTCAATCATGTCTGAATTTTACATATGCCGTATGTGACAGGCGGTCTCAGCGCTCTCACATTCTCATGGTGAATCTCGCTGCGCGCTTCTGTTTGTTTTGGTTTTCCAGTGATCTCTATGGTGTTTTGGTCTGTTTCGCGGTGTTTCACGCAGTTTCCCTTTCTCACGCTCGCCAGTATTGTTTTGGTTAGCGCGGTGCTACTTAAGCTTGCTCATTGTCTGCTTGCTTTAGTCTTGGAGTTGGGACTATGGGTTGAAGAACTAAAGAACTTGCTGGCACGCCCAGAAAAGCGGCGTGTCACAAAATTGGTATCCGAGACAGGATGGGCCTGTCAAGGTCCCATCAGGAAGATCCCTCCTCCAGGCTCACAGGCCAGTTGGAAGCTGGTGACAAGAAGAAGACCGGCCATCGCAAGGCGACCACAAGACCATGTCGCGCATCGAGTGAAGAGCCCTGGCCAGAACAAGAAGCGAGGACGGCTCCCTCTCAAGATCACAGGTTGGCGTCAGTGGCGCGCGTTACCATGCCAGCCTTTCCAGTTTCAAGTCAGCTACGCGGCCACGCTCGGGACGAGGGAGAAGCAGCCAAGTGCAAGAGGGCACGAGGGGACAGCGGTCCATTCTGTGAGGGGTGTCAGCGGCCCCAGCGAGCTACAGGTGTGCTCCCCCTGAGCGGAGCTTCTTCGGCGCGAGTGTGCGCATCTGTGGACCCATCCCCTCAGTGCCAACCAGAAGGTCAGACGCTTCACAGGACTGTTTCCATCAGGGACGCTTCCAAACTGTGCCACCACCACCACAGCGGCCAGGTCCATCCAGCCAGAGAAGAACATGAACAGTGAACGGCCGCATTTTCTAGGAATTATTCTATGCTTGCTGTATTAGGGTGTTGCCTTGGTAGCTTAGCTTTTTCCAAAGGAAGGGGAGATGTGACGGGCGGTCTCAGCGCTCTCACATTCTCATGGTGAATCTCGCTGCGCGCTTCTGTTTGTTTTGGTTTTCCAGTGATCTCTATGGTGTTTTGGTCTGTTTCGCGGTGTTTCACGCAGTTTCCCTTTCTCACGCTCGCCAGTATTGTTTTGGTTAGCGCGGTGCTACTTAAGCTTGCTCATTGTCTGCTTGCTTTAGTCTTGGAGTTGGGACTATGGGTTGAAGAACTAAAGAACTTGCTGGCACGCCCAGAAAAGCGGCGTGTCACACGTATTCTTACAGCGTCTCGTCTCTCATCCGTTCGTCCTTCAATTCTTGTGCCAACAGTACCTCGGAAGGCAGGAAGCCAGCAGTTGACGACTTGTACCAGGGGCGCTCTAAATTAACACCGTGATTGCAGCCAGACTTGACTTGACTGCAGCAACAAATCCAGATTTTACGTAATACCGTCAAAATCCTGGGCGCGGTTAATTTCGCAGAGATCAATGAGCGCTTCCAATTCGTCCATCTCCAAGTAACTTCTCCAGGCCGGTAGACGCCGACCCCAGAATCGGGCTCGAGTGAGGGCGATGGCAAGAACCGCCTACAGTGCAACTAGTTTTGAGGCTGTTTTGTGAATAACTTGCTTGACAGTTCACAGTTTGACACATACCACTTGACACAGTTCACTTTGACAGTTTACAATTTGACAGTTCGCATATGGTTCGGTCGGCGCAATAATCGGCTGCTTTTAGACGTTGCGCTATTCTACGACCAATTACGCGGCGTTGCTCGAACTGCTGCACCTTTGCAGTTGCAACGCGCACTCACTATTTCTATACCTATGTATGTTCAAGCGCGAGCAACCGTGGATTGCAAAGCCGTAACCGTAACCGTAGTCGTGGATTACAGACTCAAAATGCTACCCACCCGAATCGGCTCCACGACGCACATGGACGCTACCAGCGAGGTCGCAAAGGCCACCATCCACCTTCGGCTCTCCTCCTCTCCATAGGTGGCGCTGTACCACGTCACCGTCAGAAATGAGAGCGAAACAATCACGCCGATGTAAAGATAGGCTGCCAAGGGTAGCCACTCGGAGTAGCGGCCCAAAAACAGCTCTCGAATATTGCGGAAATGGTATCGTTTATCGGAGGATCGAGCGAAGGTAGCCCATGAGTGGCGCAAGAGGTGCCAGCCTGGGTAAGCCACTGCGAGGGACATCAGGTTAAGAATCGCCCCGGCGATAAGCTAAAAGAATTATTCAGGTTTAGTTTCATGGTGGTCGGTAGAGTGGCGTTGTGGCTTAGGCAATAATGGTGGGACGACGACGACTACGACGACAACCACGACAACGATGGCGGTGACGATAGCTTTAGCTACTAACATCAACAACGATAGCTCCAGCCACTAACATCTGACGGTGTCATGACAAAGTCCAGCAGCGTAAAATCTTCCGGGGCGGTTCCAAAGCTACCGATGCTCTTGAAGTGTCTCGCGGAAGTCACCAGTCCAATCATCAGCATGAAATAGACGCAGATCACGCGCTCCGTCCTCCCGAACCAGAATCTGTGCCTGGTGCCTCCTCCACTGAACATGCTGAAGTAATAGTAGTGGTCGCTGAGTTGCTGCGCATTCATGGAGCCTTCAGTAGCCCCTCCAGACGCGAAACTGCATGGGCTGTTTGGATGGGAGAGGGCCGACAGACATCGGTGGACCTGCCAATGTGAATAGAAGAGGAATGAAACAAGAAATCACTTAGGTATCCAATAGTTTGTCTACTGTATGCCTGCTACAGTCATTAACCAACATCCCAGTGAAAACTGCCCGTATTTCCCCCGATTAGAACCCCATCCCTCAAATAGAACCCCCCTCTCGAATAGACCTTCACCCTAAGGGCCCCTCTGAAAAATACAACCCCAGGGGTTCTATTCGGGGAAATACGGTATTCTCTTGTGTTAAGCAGAACAAAGCCTATGGTGACACATAACAAGCAATAACAAACATGGGCTTAAGCATACAATAACGCAACGCGATCCAAAGTCTGAGCCTAAGCGGAGCCTGCTTTGGAAGAAGACTTATAGGGTCACTGTCCAAGAAATACGGCTAATATGCAGGTATTAGCCAAAACAGTTTTCCCAGCCACATATCTACATAATTCATTTTCTGCTGTTTATTCTTTTGTTACTTAAAACTTCCATCGATTATTCTACATACCTGCCCGTCCGCCTTGTCCGCTGCTAGCCAGACGCCAGCTCCGAACTCGGTGGTAATTTCAGTCTGCAAATCGACAACAGACGCTCCACTCAGATACCAGGAGTGCATACTGCCTTCGCCGCTCGAGTCGTGCCAGATTCGAACGTGCTTCAGATTGCCCAAAGGCCTGAAAATGGGAAAGGATGGCTCTAAACATTTATCTACATAGCCCATAAACCCGCGTTATTGCTTTAAAGCAACCCGCATCAGCTATTGAAATTTGGGGTTTTCGCGATGCATCCTTCTCGATACGGTACTATCCCATACTATTATCTTAGTAGGGTACTCATCCAGTATCGATAATTCTTCCCGGGCGGACGTATCTCGGGCTCGCTATTCTTAGTACGCGATGCAAAATCAATCGCGAGCAGAAAATTATTAGTTAGGTATGCAAGTAATATTGATAATTTTTTAGCGCAGGTTTATGGGATAGCAGAATTCCAGTGCAAACAATTCAGACTGTAGGCTAGTGAAACAAATTAGAAAGTCAGTTGTCAGACACAGGACAAAGGCGACGCCAAGAAGAGTAGCAAAATCCAGGGGCAATGGCATGCCTGGGCCGTACAGAAGGGTGTACTGTGTCACCTGGAGGTTGACATGAGAAACCGGCCGACGGTTCCCCATCTCAGAATTCGAGGCTGTCCATTGTTGTCTTGGTGCACACTGACGGTTCTAACACCCGTATCGCCCGCGTCTCCGGCTAACACAAAGGAGACCTGCGCAAGAATAGGTTGGGTTGCACATTCTGAGAGACTCGACACCTTGACATAATGATCTTAAATACTGGTATTTATCGCAACGTGTATCTAGGTACGCAAACTCGTTAGTAGATTCCATTTCCAAACTGCTGTTCGTCCAAATTAGTGCTGTCTTTACTAACCTCTGATTGTGTCGACGAATGCAGTCTAAAGCCAGTGGACAGGGTCAACAGGTAGTAATACTTGTCACTCTCATTATTGTCCAACAAGGGCAAAATACGGCCCTGAAAATGTGTTACCACTCTAAATTTCTTCACATATTTAAAATATTCACTGAAAAACTCACCGAATTTTGGTCGTTCTCATCGCAAACGGTGGCTATGATTAGACAGATGACAAAGGAAGCTAACACCAACGCCAGGCCAAACCACACGGTCAAGTTTCGCCAGAATATCGGGTTGTTGAACACGTAGTCGAAATCCACTTTGTTTGGAACGACGAACAATCCAACAGAAAAGGGCGTCAGGTGGCGAGCTTTGCAGGAGACCCATTTGTCGCCGATGATGGATCCGACCTGAAATTATGTACATGTTAGTCATCGTCCGTTAGTTGGTTGGTCAGTCGATCAGTCAGTCTATCAGTTGGTCGACCCTTCGATCGGTCTGTCAGTCAGTTGGTCGGTCAGCCAGTCAGCCAGTCAGTTGGCTGTTCTGTCGGTTGGTCAGCTGGTTGGACAGTCAGCCAGTCGGTCAATTGTTCAACCGATCGCGGTCAATCGTTCGGTTGGTTGGTCAGTCTGTTGATCGGTCAGTCAGTCAGACAGTTGGTCGGTTGGTTGGCTGGTCAGTCAGTTGGTTGGTCGGCTAGTCATTGTAACCATCTCTCTCACATCAACTCCAGACGAGCTAAACAGCATGGAGTCCATGTTGAAGAAGTAGCAGCCCTTGCTGAGCACCCTCATCGAGTAGGAAGTGGTGACGTTGCGCGACAGCTCTTCCTTGGTACCGTTGACACCATGGAATCGCATCTGACCCACTGCTATGTAGTAGATGCCAATACGGCCACCGAGCGCGCGACTGGAGATCTCCCAGTGGTGCACGCCTGTGATTTAGCAAAACAGAAGTCTTCTCCAAGGAAGGAAAAGGAGTGCCAAATGTAGGTACCGTGTGCAGTCATGCCATTTACACAGTGCTGTACACCTAAGCATCAGGTGTATTTCCGTCGAGTCAAGTGCGCGAGCGCCGCACAGTGGAAGAAGCATGTGGAGTGACTTGGCTGGTAATGAATGCATTCACTGACCCGTCCCACAGACCACACGCTTTACTACAAACGCCTTTGGTGTCATTACATTGCATCTTCCATTCTCACCCATTCTCCGGGGCATGTCGAACCTCCACGTGTGCTGGCTCGTCATGACTCCTGGCAACTTGTTGAAGCTCATGAACAACACCATCGTGGAATGGGCATCAAATCGTTCGAATTCCACGAATATCGAGCCGTTCTCCTGATCCACCCGAGTGGAATGGATCTCGACGATTTCGAAGTCGGCCAGAATTGGATAGGGTGTGATTGTCAGTGGGGGTTCCGGCACCTTCTTGTTGACCAGGCCGCGTATGTCGATTGGAGTGGGCGCGTCGGTGATACTGTAGGCATGAAAATTCAAAATTTCAGAACTTTTCACCTGCACTTAGTGATAGTGTAATGATTGTGTAATGATTGTGTACTCCGTACTTCAGATTTCTCTTGTTCTTGTCCTGCAAAAGGACTGTCAGTGATCCAGAATTGATCAAGTAGATAGCGTTGTCGGCGAATTTGTAGGGGTTATTGGCCAGGCAAATCAGCCGTTTTACGATTAGACTATCTTCTGACATGTTCAGCCCAAGATCCTTTAATGTAGGTGGGAAGCGGACCTAAAACGTGAACATTATGCATCTGAAAGCATGACAAGTGCATGTGGTTTGTGATTTTGAATATTGCAGTTACCACCTCCCAATCGGCGCACTTTCCCAATTGGCCGAGCGAGTCGCCCGCTTTGGCCATGCTGATATAAATCTCGCTGGTGCCACTCTAGAATTTTAGAAATCTTTGCATTTTGACTCAGTTCGCCAATTTACATTACCTTGACTCTCTTCTCTCCAGTGGCCAGACCGCCCGCTGTGACTCTGTCCAGGAGCGCGTTCTGCACAGTATCCAGCGTCGCATCCATCTGCCCGACCATTTTCATTGCATGAACAGCGGCGCGACAGTACTCAACACGCGTCTAGATGGCGGGATACGGTAGAACGGAACGCTAACAATGGCATGTTGTCGATGTTTCACGGCCTCTCTTGCCCATTCGTCACGATCATACTCCTCGACGTATCGAATTTTGCCTGAGTTTCAAGCAAGTTTTGTATCACGCACACTATATTAAAACTTCTAAAATTCAAAAGCCAAGCCGGGATCCAATGGCAGCGGCAGGAAGAGCTCGTCGTAGTGCTCTTTCTCGTAGGCCAGAGCTTGCGCCTGCAACACATAATTGCTGACAAACAAATTTGAAATCTTCAGAGTAACCAAACCGCGTCCATGTCTAAAGGATTCTGTAACGCAGTCTCGACTGTCTTCGCTAATGAGTCGGACAGCTTCAACAGTTCCACGGACACAGCGCCCAGTTCGGAATCGCTCATTTCATGGGAGCTCCTCTCTTTAACACGGGAACCTTTGAAACGTCCTATTGAATATGTGCAGTTTGAAAGCAACTGCCAACCCAGAACGATTGTAGACTTGTTCATGACGCTGTGGACCAACTTCTGCGCTTTCTGATTCACCAGCGCTTGAGGCACGGCCTAAAGGAGCAATCCTTGTCGCGTCGTCGTCGTCGGCCGTCGCCGCCGCCGCCACCACTGTCGTCGTCGTCGTCGTCGCCGGCGTCGTCGTCGCCGTCGTCGTCGTTGCGCCAACCTCCCATCCTCCAGCCGCTTTCACGAC